>RHLR01000458.1:0-20277 GCA_009806335.1 Davidsoniella australis | reverse complement strand
AGCGATGTCAAGCTGTGTTGATTATCAGCTCAAGCAGGACGCCGAAGTCGGCCCCCTTGGCCTGTCATGTAGACAGCTGTAAGATCCCGCTAGGACCTTTTATTATGTCTCCAGAATGACAAGATTCTGAACAATAACCTGAAGTCATATAGCCAGCAGCGAGGGATGAGAGGTTGTATATGCTTTTTCTTTGGAGTAATTATACGCCGTCAGAATCACATCACCCCGGATTCTAAAACATCCTATGTGACCGTGCAGAAACATGGAGAAATCGACGCGTCTTGGGACTTATTTAGGGCACCTTTCTTTTCTTGGCTTTTTGTACCTGCGAAGGACTCTTTGGCTACTGTAACCAAGACGCCATAGTTCTAGTTTTATGTCAAACATCGTCGTAGCTTGAGGCCAGAATTTGGCAATCTCCAAGAAACACTGCGTCAGGCGACAGCTGTAGTCAGCCCATTATCCTGACTTTGTTGCCTTCCGGCCGCCCATATGAGTCGGCCTGCTGATAGTTTTGTACAAACAAGTACGGCTTCAAGCCAAGAAGACGCGCTCGAGTCGAGCACAAGCGTGCAACTTGACTTGGCGGCTGCCATCGTAGCCCTCTCTAGTCACAGGATAGTTTGTCTTTCCTTGTCCTGCTGCACTCAAACAGTATTGCTCTAGGGCTTCATCTGTCTTTTGGAATTTCGATGTCAGCCGCCTCCCCACGTTCTGACATCATGCATTGCCCCAATCTCTGGCCAACAAAAGCCGCAGAACGGGGGACAATGGCCGGAGCCAGCCAGCAGACTACATCTAGACAGAACTGCCTAGCCGGTCTAAGTTGAACAAGGTCGGCTGCTGCTTATGGAATGTAGACACAGCCCGGGCCAGGGTATCGTTCGCTACTGGCTATGCATACTGAGTACTTGGATGGTACATGTAAGTCTTCGTCTCATCCACACTTGATCCGCTAGCTCATGGCGGCGGCGTTGCACTGCTATTCTACCGCCGTATTTGCTATAGTCATACTCATGTGTCAAGCAGCCTAGAGAGAAGCCACACTTATTGTTTCTAGCTTGTGTTCTAGCCTGTCTTCTAGCCAACCAATATATCGAAGGAGCACACCGCAAACCGCTCGCTATGCCTGTCCATAAACCAGCGGTCCTCCGGGAACGTGGATGTCCAGTGACTCCCTAGGAGTAGGAGCTACTACGCTTTTTCCTTTCTGGGACGTGCCCTCTCTTTGTTAGTTGTTAGTCGATAGTTGCTGCCTTTATTACGGTGGCCAATCTGCTTATAGATGACTGTTTACATGCCCGTATTCGATGTACTTAAAGCACGCATCCGCCAGTGCCCTTGACATTCTAGATATCATTCCCCGTTCGCTTCTACCCTACGCTATTTCTTGTTTCTCTTGTTTATGTTTTTCTATTACTAAACACCAAAGAGATAGCATCTTGTTCCAGTCAAAGTCTCTGCTGCTACTATCTATATCTATACTGTTTTCATATTACTCGTTATACCCAGTCTCTCTTATTTGCCTCCCAAGAACTTCTTCGCCCCAGTCAAATAGAAGCCTCTTTCTTTCTTTTTCTTTTGCATCTCATTGCCCTTGCTTGTTGTTATCAAATCTTTTCAATTTCTACATTCCAGAGCTGGTATATGCCGTCACTCTATTTATGTACCGCGTTGAATTTTGAAAAGTTCACTGTTGGTCCCAGTACTACTAGCTTCGGACATTAAACCGTACAATACATCTCACCTATCCACATTGTTGGCAAATTGCCGAGACTAAGCTTCCATAGCTTCAATCTACATCTTCATCCTACGAATATTCACTCACAATGTCTCCTCCTATCAAAGACTTTACTTCTAGAAACCGCTTTGCTGTCTTGGCTAAGCCCAGATCTATGACCACCAAGAGCACGCGGTTGACTTTCGAGAACATCAACCAGCGCATCATTGCCGCCAAGTACGCTGTTAGAGGCGAGCTGGCCGTCAAGTCCGAGGCCTATCGCCAGCAGTTGGCTCATGGTACTGCCGGAGATCTGCCCTTTGATCAGATCATCTCTGCCAACATTGGTAACCCTCAGCAGCTAGACCAGAAGCCCATTACCTTTTTCCGCCAGGTTGCTAGTCTGCTGGAAAACCCGCAGTTGCTTCAGAACGAGGATGTCCTGATCAACCAGCTTGGTTACAAGTCTGACGTCATTGAGCGTGCCCGTTTCCTACTCAAGTCTGTACAGAGTGTTGGTGCCTACAGTGCCAGTGCCGGAGCTCCCGCCATCCGCAACAGTATCGCTCGTTTCCTTGAGGGTAAGTTTTGTCTGTAACAAGCCGCATTAACTTTGAGCCTTCTAACATGTCTTCCTTACAACTACAGAGCGCGACGGCTACCCTGCTGATCCTAACCACATCTATCTGTCGGCTGGCGCCTCATCAGGTGTCAACACTCTGCTGAACATCATCTGCGCCGACAAGAATACTGGCGTTCTCGTGCCCATCCCTCAGTATCCTCTATACACCGCATCGCTGTCTGTGCTGGACGCCCATTGCGTGCCGTACTTGCTAGATGAGAAGAAGGCTTGGGGAACCGACTTGAATGTGATCAAGGAGTCCTACGCCAAATCCCAGGCTGAGGGCATCGATACCCGGGCCATTGTTGTCATCAATCCCGGAAACCCCACTGGTGCGTCGCTGTCGGAGGCTGATATCCGTAACGTCATCAACTTTGCTGCCGATGAGGGTCTAGTCATCATCGCCGATGAAGTGTACCAGACCAACGTCTTCATTGGCAAGTTCCACAGCTTCAAGCAGGTGCTGAGCCAAATGATCGAGGAGAAGCCCGGTCACTACGATCATGTCGAGCTGGCCTCGCTACACTCCATTTCCAAGGGCATGGTTGGCGAATGCGGTCACCGCGGTGGCTACTTCGAGCTAGTCGGCTTTGACCCTGCTGTCGAGGCCGAGATCTACAAGTTTGTCAGCATCATGCTGTGCGCCCCCGTTATCGGTCAGTGCCTGGTCGAGCTGATGGTCAACCCTCCCCGTCCCGGCGAGCCATCACACGCTCTGTACAAGCAAGAGTACGATTCCATCTTCCACGGCCTACGTGAGCGCGCCAACGCTCTACACTACGCCTTCAGCCAGATGGAAGGCGTCGAGTGCGGTGAGCCCCAGGGTTCCATGTACTTGTTCCCCACCATCGCACTGCCGGCCAAGGCTATTGCCGCCGCCGAGGCTGAGAACCGTCAGCCTGACGAGTTCTACGCTATGCGTCTGTTGGATTCCACCGGTATCTGCGTCGTTGCTGGCTCTGGATTCGGTCAGAAACCCGGAACTTTCCACTTCCGCACTACATTCTTGGCTCCTGGCACTGAATGGACCGAGCGTATCGTGAAGTTCCACCAGGAATTCATGGACGAGTTCCGGTGAGTTCCGATGAATTCCGGTAAATAGCGAATTACCCATTAGCTTGTCGGTATTAGTTACTTGTATATGGTACTCTTCTGTCTTAGTATGATTAGAAACATTGATAAATTAAAATGTTACACGAATATAACTATATAGAATTATGATACTTCTAAAGAGAGGAAAATAGAAAAATAAATGGAGAAAAAAAGCATCCTATAGATGAAGTTAGGTTGCTTTCAGATATGATCAGTCACATTAACCTGTCTAACTCAAAAATTGTAGGTATATGGATGATATGGGGTTGTCGTAGCTTTGTGGGGAAATCATGATCTGATAACAGGCCATTTTCCTTGATTTCAGCTGTCACCAGAACAAAACAGTCTCCAAAACATGGCAAAGCGGATATAATGACGATATACGACGAAACACAAAGGCTAAATAGCTATTAATAGCACTGTAACTACAAGTAGTTATTGTGACAAATAATGGAATGTAATTGTAATTCATGTTCTACGTCTGTGTAATAAACAAGACCAGCAGCATGTCGAATACTGACTGTATTGGTCGATTATTGAGCTCCTCCGTTATATGGATAGATAGTTTCTAAGTCTCTTGGCTTGCTTATTCCTCTACTTTATGCCCGCTCTGAGCCTCTTAGTCGGACGGCCTGGCCGTACTTCTGAAGCTTAGTGATCAAATGATCACCTGGCGCAGTACGTCTTGGTACTGCTTGTTCTTGTTGTCAGGACGGTTGGTCTCGATGACACCCTTGCCGTTCACACGGTCGATGGTGCAAGGAATGCGACCGGCGGCGATAAATCTCGCAAGATCACTAGAAGTCGTCATGGTTAGTACATGATACATTGCCTATGTCCGTATCAAAAAATAAAAGTGACTTACCGGTCTAAGAAGTCAACGGTCACGCCAAAGTCGTGAGCCATGGTGTCAAGTCCAACAACCCGGTAGCTTTGCAGAAGCTGCTGGTAGGCACGTAGCCGCATTTCGCGGATAAACCAGCTCTTATGCTCTAGCAAGTAGTGGTCCTGGTTCAGGAACTGCTCTTCAACCTGCGCTAGTGACTGGAAGAATGCTTTGTAACTTCCTTGGTATAACGCGCTAACAAGAGTTGCCAGTGCCGTGAAGTCGATGGCCGTCTCTGCCTCTACTTCGGTGCCACTGCCGAGAGCAGCCAAGTTAACTAGGCCACGCTTGACTGGGGCGGGGGCGGATTCCTTGTCATCGAGAGAAAGTGCCATGAGCTTGTCTTCGCCGTCACCCATAACAGCCTTGATCTGCGGCGCATCAACGACCTTGGACTTGAAATCCACGCGCTTGAGGGATACAGCACCAGCTAGAACTGAGTATATCACCAGGGAGCTGTAAGTGCAAAGCTCGTAACTGGTAAAAGTCTCCAAGCTGTCCAAAAGCAGTGGCGCAGCCAAGTTATAAGAGCGAACGGAGAGCAGGTAGATGCCTTCGTAGGCCTTAAGACGGTTACGACGATCCCAATCACCACCAGACTCGACGAGGGCCTTTGCACGCTCAACGTGCTTCTTAACTAGGGACTTGTCGCCGAAGAAAAGACACATGCGTATTATAGCAAGAACAATGTCGATTTTGGTTCCAAGCATACCAGTCTTCTCAATAACCTCTTCATAGGCAGCAATAGCCCGGTCCTAAAGTCACATACAACTTAGCATTGGCACAGATATACATCAAGTTATGATGAAATGCTTCGAGAGACTAGCTTACCTTGTCGCCGACACGGGCCCAGAACTCCGCACGCTTACCGCGGGCAGCAACGATCTCGATATCGCCGGCCTTCTCAACGGCTTCATCTTCCTCCTCCTTGTATCCAGCTAGCTCAGCATCGTTCTCAGCCTTGAGCCTGTTATATAGTTCCTCGTCCCAGGGAAGGAACGTAGCAGCTGACGAGCTTTTGCCGGCAATCAAGCCAACGAGGCTTGACTTACGGCCCAGAGTAGGCTTAACTGATGCAAGGCCGGACGAAGCTTCGGTAGCTACAGCGTTGAGAAGTCCCTCGGTGGGGTGGGCCAGATACCAGTAGAGAGATGCCATCTTGTGTTCGGCAATGGCATCTTGCAGTGCTTGAGCTGAGGCTTGCTGCGCTGGGCGGGCGGAATACGAATTGGTCAGGTTGAAGACATATTGGCTGAGGGCCAGCTGTGGCCACTTGGCATACTGAGCCTCGGCGCTCATGGTGGGCGGAAAGAAGGTTGTGAAGGTCGAGAGGCTGCAAGACTACAGTCTACGTTGTATTGGCGTCGGCGACTGGATGGTGAAGCTACTATGAGGGATAGGCACGATAGCGATTGAAGCTCGAAAACAGATGAGGATTGGTAGGTCTGTTTGAATTAGATAAGTATAGAACTACTTCTTTGATTCGTAGTAGAGAAAACAACAACAACAACAACAAGGCTGACTAAAGTGGTGATAGTTGCGGATTTAGCTGTATTCAAAATCGAAGTTCGTGGTGGAAGCAACTACAGATTCAGGTTAAAGTGGCTCATACGTATGTAGTATGCCTGCAGTCGTCTAAGGTAGGAGGGGAGTAGTTCCTTCCCTTGCTAGTTGAGAGCTTGCTCTCTGCCTCATCCAAATAAAAAATGGGCCATACAATGACAAGGCTGCAGTCCGCACACGCACCCAGAAGCTTACCATGTTTCCATAACCACTTCGACTATCAAAACAAGGTCCCCACAAAAAAGTAAGCAAATCAGAGAAAAAAGGCGGTCGCAGTACAAGCGCATTCCTGATTGATCGAAGCTACTCAACTCAAACCACCGTTATCCTGCGATTCCCACCAATTAGATACACAGAAAACAATCAGGATACTTATTTTTCTTATTTATTTGTATCGAGTCGCATTTCCCCTCTCAAATCATCAAAAATGTACTAATTATCCTTTTATCACCTGATATTCGACATCACTCATTACACAAAGTCCTTCTTTGTTGTCGCTTCCGGTCCTACATAGACCATCGTCATCCTCGTCTTAGTCTTTGCGAAAGCTAACCTCTAACGCCAGTTCTCTTTAATCCCCGAAACGAGCCAAACAAGCAAAACGCTGCCATTTTGTTTCCCATCGCTAATCGACATCGACAACACCCAGATATCCATTGATCATGGGTTCTTCACGAGAAAGCAGCCCCGACTATCATCGCAAGCGCAGGCGCTCGCCGACGCCAAACCAGCAAGACCTCCCACAGCCGTACAATGCCAAGTCCCTCCAGCCGGCCAAAAAGCGCGCCATATCGCCCTCTGAACAGCCACGCAAGCAGAAGCGTCCTCAAACACGGTCTCGCCTATCAGCTGCAGACCGCGAAGCTATTCGTCAACGGCAAGTAGAGCGCGAGCGTGAGCGCGAGCAGGCCAAGGTTCAACAGGAAGATCGTCAGCGTCAGCGCGGTCTCGAAGACGTCGTCCGTCAGCACTACAACAACGTCCCCGAAAGAGGTCGCGATTGGCGCAAGACTGATTCCAAAATCAAGGGTCTACGTTCGTTCAACAATTGGATCAAAAGTTGCATCATCCAAAAGTTCTCTCCAAGCGAGGATTGGCAGCCCGGCAGCCGTGATAGTGAACCGCTTCTGATTCTCGATATCGGATGTGGAAAGGGTGGTGATATTGGCAAGTGGCAGCAAGCTCCACAGCCTCTGAGTCTATATGTCGGCCTTGATCCGGCTGATGTCAGCATCAGCCAGGCTCAAGATCGCTATCGTACCATGGTCAATCGCAACCGTCGCTCTAGAAATTTCGAAGGCCGATTTATGGTCAAGGACTGCTTTGGCGAGAGTCTCGAAGATATCGAGGTTATCCAGCAGGTTGGCTTCAACCAGCCACCAGGCTCGCACCGTGGTTTTGATGTCGTCAGTATGATGTTCTGCATGCACTATGCCTTCGAGTCTGAAGCCAAGGCGCGCCAGATGCTGCAAAATGTTGCTAGCGCGCTCAAGAAGGGCGGCCGCTTCCTAGGATGTATTCCAAACTCGGATATTCTCAGCGGTCATGTGCGCAAGTTCAACACAGACAGAAACGAAAAGGCCGCTGCTAAGGCTTCAGGAGAAAACGCCGAAGAGGAGGGTGAAGTAGACGAAGATGGCGAGGTTGAAGAAGAGAAGACGGCAGAATGGGGAAATTCCATCTATCGTATCCGGTTCCCATCAAAGACCCCCGATGATGGCATCTTCCGTCCAGCTTTTGGTTGGAAATATAACTTCTTCTTAGACGAGGCTGTCGAAGAAGTACCCGAGTACGTCGTTCCCTGGGAAGCTTTCCGTGCTTTGGCCGAGGATTACAACCTAGAACTTCAATATCACAAGCCTTTGCCGATATATGGGAGTCGGAGAAGAACAATGAAATCCTAGGTCCTCTAAGCGAACGCATGGGCGTACGTGGACGGGGAAGCAACAATTTGCAGATGTCACAAGATGAGATTGAGGCATCTAACATTTACGTTGCCTTCTGCTTCTACAAGGTCTAGAATGTTTGGCTAGAGAGGAGTTTCCATCTCAACATCGAAGCTATCGGGTGTACTAACTAGAAAGGAACGTCATTGTGGAACTTCTTGCTTCGAAAAGGCCAGTCGTTCATAAAATCGTAAATTAGGTACACATTGGCTTATCAGCATGTGTATTGGGGACTAAATATTACAGTACAAATTATTATTTTCTTTATCCTTGTCTGAGCATTACAATAAGAGCAAATATAGGATAGGGTATCAAAGTCTAGTTCTTTTTGTGTTTTTGGGGGTTTTTCGGGTTGATCAAGAGAGCAGGAATAGCATCAAAAATAGAATACAAGAAAAACAGGGAAAATCTTCAAGACACAAACACAATGCGGATAATTGGTGATGACTAAAAACCAAAGAAAAGATAGCTTATGCTCGTGCTCATGATATGAATTGGTAGATGTGAATATGAACACCTTGTCTTTTTAGAATGACAAGTTTGAAGAGAAAAAGAAATGTAAAAGAGAAAACGTGATAAGGTATAAATAAGACAATGGAAAGAAGCGTACGCTGGATATGAAACTAAAAGATACAAGAAACAAAAACAGTAAGAAAGAGCCATTAAGGCATGGGATTCGTTGCTCGTTTCCATATGATAGCAGCGGCCACGCCAGCACAAGCTGTAGCGCCAAGAGCCAGATACAGACTACTCAGATCAGGCGGAGGCTCCTCGCTCTTCGGGAAGCCAGAGCTCGGATTCGTTGCCGACTCTGCGAGGGCAACGAAGAGCTCGTTGATGTTGTTCCACGTCACACTCACGTGCAGTGGGGCACTCATATCCAGGCTAGCTGTGTACTCGTCAGGCTGCAGTTCAGAGCGCTGCATGGTCTTGTCCTTATCAGCCTTCAGGGCAGCATAGACGGCAGGCAGATCGTCTAGACGCGGAAACTTGTTGCGTAGCTGGACGATATGGGCAAAGGAGTCAGGGTCGGATGAGTCGTAGGCGTAGCAGATGAGATCGCAGGCGTCGAGCTTGGCCTGATTCTCGATGATAGCTTCTTCTAGCTCGCCCAGTTCTTCTAGAATCAGATAACATTGCTTGCCGCCGTGCAGCTCGACACTGTTGACGGCACGGCGTGGCTTGATAGTCGGGTGATAAATGTAGTCAAGCGGACGACTCAGGAACGAATCAAGTAAAGATGACTTGCCAGATCCCGGTGCACCCACTACATAGCACATAACCACGTTGCGCTCGACGCGGCCAGGCCGTTGGCGGCGCTTGCGGGCCTTGGTAATCTTCAGGGCCACGGTTATGGACGCTTTGGGGTCGGCCGGCTCGTAGCCCAGATAGGCAAGGTACTCGAGCGTCGTCTTGGGCTCGATGAACGTCGTCATGCTCCAGAGTGCAAGCCAACCCTGCAGCGTTATATGGCCTGATTCATTGCGTACTGTAGAAGCCAGCGCGGCGTCAGTCCACGATGCCGGAAGGCCTGGTGTAGGAGCAAAAAGAGCATCCAGATCGTCGTCATTAAGGCCGCCATCAGTGTCCTTGTCGAACAGCAAGAAACGGTCGACAAAGAAGCTGTACCCAGACGGACTCAGCTCAGCTGACGAATACTCGGGCACCTCGAACTTTGGGCTGATAAAGCTGTCGGCAAGACTGAGACTGTCGGTGTAGTGGTAGTTGCGCAGGATGATCCAGATAGTCTCGTGACGGCCCTTCTCAGCGTACATTTTGTTGAGCTGCAGCCAACCACGCAAGTCGACGCCCTTCTTGGCGTCAGTCTCGGGCACCAGCTTACTAACAGTGAGCTTGATGTTTGCGAGGTCGTCACTGGACAATTCCTTCTCAAAGCACTTTTCTTGTAGATGGTGCATCTCGCGGTCGTTGAGGTATCCGTCCTGATCACGATCGCACAGGTAGAAGATGCGCGTGAGGGCGCTAACACAGGCCGGCTTGAGGTCACCCTCTTTGTAGTCGAACAGCGGCGCAATGGGATGTGTGACGGCTTTCTGGCACAGAAAGAACACTTCGTTTACGTTGTGGTGCTCCTTGGCGCTAGTGCGAATGCACGAATCGATCTCGCGGAACTCGGTCATGACAGGTAACATCTCGTCCTCGACGCTCTGTTGCGTGTTATTGGTGGGCGACTGGTCAGACTTGTTGGCGCAGAGCACTACGGGCACATTGACGCCCAGCGACCGAAAGTACGGCATCCAGAACAGGGCAACGCGCTCATAGCTGTAATGGTCTGAGTAGATCAGCAGAATGACGTTGGACTTGCGGATCTCCTTGCGCAGCGTTGTGCGGTCCTGCGGCCGTGCCGAGGTATCGACAATGGTCGTAGTGACTTTCTCTGGCGTTCCGGTGATAGGCGGTAGTGTGATGGTGGGAAGGACTGGCTGTATCTTGTTGGATACGAAGACGTCTTTGACCAGCGATGCGATCAAGCTGGACTTGCCGGTGCCCTCATCGCCACAGACACAGATTCGAACTGGGAGGCAGGTTGTGCAGGTTAGCAACTGCAGAGCCGAGTACAGTCAATATGCATTGAAGGCAGCAGGAAAAACATACCGGCAGCCATAGTGTTATGGGCGTAGAATGGTAGTGGTAGATGCAGAAGGAAAATCTCAGCATCGATGGTGGGATGGGTGCTAGGATAGTTTAGGCTATGTCAACTTGACGACACTTAGAGAGCTTGTTTGCTTGCAATGACAGGGTTAGTGGTGTGTAAACCCTAACGATTAAAAAGTTGCGACAACAACAACGTCACAAAAACAGATTTAGATCTAAGCATAGTCACGCTGTGGTTTCTATCGCACTTAATGCCTATATTCTGTATTAAAACGGGGGTAATCTTTCTTCATCATGCTTCTAGCTCGTGACAGACAAATAGCAAAAAGAAAACGACTGATTAGAGCAATCCTGAGTTGCTTCACTAAATACAACTATAGCCTAGACATTGTTTTTAGACCGTGAAGCGCCTTTTATTTTCTAGACCAGTGGAATATCTTTGTGAATTATTCCGTAGGAAGTTACCCTGCCCGGTCGCCAGATTGCAGGGAAGGTACTGCGAGAATTTGCAGCCCATATGCCAATGGTCTTGTAATGGCTGAGTTGCAAAACTGGGGTAGCTGCCAAGTATGGAATTTAGAGGCTCCGCTATAAGCGTCTTCTATCTGTTTTGAGCAACTGCCATGGGCTTCAAATGTTGGGGTTTGGCCATCGTGCTAGGCGCTCTTTCCTAATTAAATTCGTCGTGAACGCTCGCAAACCATTTGTCCTTCTAACAACATTGTTTGCATTATCTGTTTATTTTCCCCTCACTTTGACTACCTCGAGCCATTCATTGCTATACAATTCGACTTAACAACTTTATCTCTTCATATACAGACATATCACCGTTGAATAGTCAGTGATCCTACAGTTTATCGCGAAGCTCGAAGGAATCTTGACTCGCTGACTTGCATCTTGGCGGAAGCTTCGGCTGTGTCTCGTGATTCGTCTATTTTCATTCTGTTTTGCTAGACGACCTACTGCTGTCTGAATTCTTGATATTTTCTTGCTATCTGCGCAATTTATTCCTAAACTTGTATCTGTGTTGTCTTTCCTAGACGCCTTGTCGTCCATAACCCGGCGCAATGTTGTAAGTTTCACTCACTATAAGCATCAATCACCCGAACAAATATTCTCCCGCATACACTACACACGTATCACAATATCACTAGGCACATGTCAGATTCTTTGCAGTTCTTCTTGCATTCCTGTTGGCGGAACATCCAAAGCAGTATCTGAAAACAAAATGGCGCGGTGTTGTGCAATGCGATGCTCTAGTCTTAATTTTTGTGCGCCACCCTATAGCTGGCCATTCAGCTAGCCATAACCATCTTATCGCGAAGACTCGATTGCCGCTGATTACTGAGCATACCCCATTGCGCCAAACGCCACCAACGAAAGACTGTTGCATGTACTGTCATCGATATGAAAAAAAGGCTTTTCAGTAATCTAGCCGTGTTGCGCATCACATCACGATCTTTATAACTTTCCATACCTTTCCATACCGTCACGACGACACTGATACGTGCCCCGTTGTGACCGGCCGCAATATTCTTCAAGCATGGATCCATGGGCTACAAAACGCAGCTATTGGACTGAAACAGAGACTGAGACTTCATCACGCAGTGTTCTTCCGCCTCCGCCAAAGTATAATAGCGGCCAGTATGGCGTCGGTAATCAACCACCACCGATCATCGAGACAAGTAATTCCTTGACGACCCCAACAGGCCCCAAATGCCAGTTCCTTGTTGGAGAAGGTATGTAGTACTCCAACATATACTAGAACTTGCTCCCTCTTGCTAAAATGGCCGACTCTTGCTCTTATAGGTACATATATTCAAAAAGAAGAACTTCGTCTCGCGATACCGCCGCCTCATCCTACTGAATCTGGGCCCTCGAACCCGAACCCTCTCGCTACAACAAAACAGCCACCAACTTGCGGCACCCGTATATCTCTGGTCGGCTTCGATTCTAGTCATAAGACCCCCGTCTTCTATAAAGGTAGTTCTGTGGCCACATCATCGTTAAGCCGCCAATCAGCCAGCATACAAGACCCATCTGCCAATTCCGAAACCCGAGAGTCGCATGATGTCGCTATCACACTGAACAGTGATGACGGTAGAGGGACTTCAGTCAGTGATGCCATATCATCGGTTGCGCCCGCCTTCGGTGAAGGAAATGCGTTTCTGGCAGCACCGGCCAATTCGCGGGACAAGCGCAAGAAACCAAAAAGCAACATGACTAAGAGCAACTCGTCTTTTATTTCACGCGCCATAATGCACGAGCAATTGTCAAAGAGAATCCAAGAACATGCACCAGATGGTATATATGCTTTTGTGAACTGCAATCGCTCGATTCAATGGTTAGATCTGTCTTCACCCACCAAGGTACGTTAAATATCATCATAATACATGCAACGTCAGATCAAAGGCATGTATGACGAAATCATATTTGGTAAAAGCTCACAATAACGTAGGTGGAATTCCTTACCAAGATTCTATTGACTAAGGGTCATTGTTTATGCCATGACGTGAATATGGTCACCAAGGGCCCGTC
Source organism: Davidsoniella australis (assembly GCA_009806335.1). Taxonomy (NCBI): domain Eukaryota; kingdom Fungi; phylum Ascomycota; class Sordariomycetes; order Microascales; family Ceratocystidaceae; genus Davidsoniella; species Davidsoniella australis. Next base: position 7,294 of record RHLR01000458.1, on the reverse strand, counting down.
TCATATTGATGTTATCATGGGATTCAACACCGGCGAGATCCTCTGGTGGGAACCCTTTAGCCAAAGATATACTCGGATCAACAAAAATGGCATCATCAATAACCATCCAGTCCAGTCGATCAAGTGGATCCCAGGCTCAGAGAATTTGTTCATAGCAGGACATACCGACGGGTCACTGATTGTTTATGACAAAGAGAAAGAAGACATGTCTCTGAACAAAGAAGAAGAGCCGCCGATTTCCGGGCAAGACGTTGGCCAGAAACGGTCACGCTTTAAAATCGAGAAGTCTGTAACATCGAAGAACCAGAAAACAAACCCGGTGTCATGGTGGAGATTGTATAACACAGCAATCAAGGAGTTTGCGTTTTCCCCAGACAATAGATATCTCGCAATTGTGTCGAGCAATATCTCATTCAGACTGGTTGACTACTTGAACGAAAGGTATGAAGATCATGAATGTGGAAACGTCTTAGTCGCTATACTAACTATTCAATCTCGTGTTAGACAAGAGGATATGTTCAACGCATACTTTGGCCAATTCACCTGCGTTTGCTGGTCACCAGATGGCAAATATATTGTGACAGGAAGCCAAGACGACCTGATCACCATCTGGTCGTTCGCTGACAAGTGCGCAGTTGCTTGGTGCAAAGGTCACAAGTCCTGGCCTTCAGCTGTAGCTTTTGATCCCTGGCGATGTGACGATCGGAACTACCGTTTTGGCAGTATCGGCCAAGATTGTCGTCTATGCCTCTGGGATTTCAATGCTGCCATGCTCGCACGGCCAAAGACAGCAATGGCTCATAGAGCATCGGTTTCATCCAAGGTGGTACCGCCAACTATTGCCTCGGCCAAATCTACCGACCTTGAACATGAAAATGGCACTTTCGAGCATGGAGCGGCTACTCGCAACGACATGCCACAGTTGATTCCTGTTTGTGTAAGTATCATGACCCTAAACTATCAACGCTTCTAATTGCATATTGGCTAACACGGATTGTAGTCTCACGAGGCAGACACAGAGGTCTTGTCGGGCTTAGTGTTCACTGAAGAAGCGATCTTGACGAGCAGTAAAGCTGGAATCATCAACACATGGCTCCGTCCATCAGACACAGCTAAAGTCTAGTGATATCGATGACCTTTATTATAGAACCGGACTAAATGAAGCTCATGGGGGGCCTCTAACGACCAAATTTTCAATATCAATTTTAGACGACAGAACCTTCCATCATCACTTATTAATACCACGACAAGAAGATCACAAGAGAGGAAGGAAAAGAAAACGAAAGAAAAGGGTCCCTTGACCTAAATAGAACTAGAACGCTGATTGGATCGACCACGAGATCGGCCTATATATCGACGCCAGCCTATATCTGGCTGAGGCAGGATCACATCTGCCAACCCACTTTTTTTCGAACCCCCAGAGACAAAATACATGATTATTTTTCTAATATCACGATGTGTCCTAGCATGACTTTTACTTTCCACGAACATGGCCATAGCTGTAATGACAGATCCCGTGCCGAGAACCACAGTACTGGTAGTTGCTATATATCAGTGTTAGTACTAACATTAGTAGGATATCAAATGAAAGAAGTCTAGTAAGGCTACAAACTCTTAATGTGTTAAGCAAACGAAACCTGTACCTATCATGTGATGCGTTCTTTTATGGGATGGAGGTGTGGGGGAGAGGAAGGGAAAGGTTGCTTCAACAAGAAGGTTATATATTACAACAACATTGGCACGACTAGAAGGGCCTTGGTAAACTAGCATTTCATCGCAGCTATATTGGACTGGTTTAACATGGATTATATTGAAGCTTGATTCCTCAAGCCATGCTTTTGTAGTCAGCCATTGAGGTCTGGGTAGGAAGAGTTGTGATATCTGATCATTTGAGGCTCTCGGAAGCTACACCCCAAAGAACCATCTAGACTAAAAGTCGTTATTAAGAATGTTTTAATTGCAAGCATCATTCATTTATCATTGAAAAGGCGGGCTGAATTTGTCGGAGCATGTTGGCCGAGATGAACTGATCATCAGATTCACAACCAAGGCATGCAATGCTTACTCTTGACAGATCTTGGTATCTTGACTTAAAGATATGTTAATATATCAGGCAGCAGCACGTGTTTGAAAAATAAATAAAGAAATAAGAATAATAAATAACGATATCCAGCCGAACCAAAGCCTACTGCTCATTTAGGTCTAGCATCTTCAAGGTTAGGAGTGCATTCCACATACATGTAATACACATAGTTATACGCCATAATATTTTGGTCTCTTTTTTTGAGGCTCTGCTGCTAAAAGGGAAAGGATGAGGCTCTGCAGGTAGAACATGCATGATAAGTGCGATATACAGGTACGATTTCTAGACTCAGAGCCAATAATGAAGCGCCAACAAGGCAGGCAGAAGGATAAGAAAATCACCCACTACCCCCCCCTTTAAAACAAAAAGATGACAGGTTCTTTCTCTCCTCGATATCTGGCGGGCCTAGAAATTCTCAAGGCAAAATTTTGTGTACAAGGCAGACCAAACTATATTCCATATAAGCAAAAAAAAAAAAAAAAAAAGCTCAAGGAGGGGCGTCTATGTACTCAGTTTTGATTCTTGGATACTTGACTTAGCTAGTCGAGTTTCACGCCCCCTTCTTTTGGCCACTTAACAGAAGGACCGAATAGCAGATTTCTGCTCTCTTTTGCATAGGGAACAACAAAAATAAGAACTAAAGGTGTGATCCGGTCACGAAATATGTGTCCCAAGTTGCTAGAATCGGTTCATGACCTGTGATACATACTATTTATTTGCTTGTTGTGATGATACAAATATTGATATGCAAAATACATACATATGCGGCCATCAAACAATCACATCTCACTATTTTCTAGCACCTGAACCTTGACGAAGAGCTTACGAGTTCGGTCCTCGGATCAAAGTACATCTATCGGTGTAAGAAAGATAACAGAAAGGGCCATGTCGTTTTTCTCTTGATTTTTTTCTGTCTCCTTGGATCCTCGATATTCTTAAATAATGCAGGAGGTGAAAAAAAAAAAGAATAAAAAAGGGAAAATCCGGGTTTATCTGTTGGCCCTTGCACCCGCAAGGCAAGTTAAGCATATGGAATATGCAGGTTCAACTATTGTTACTACTCTAACAGCGTTAAAAAAAAGTTAAGATTTTGAGGCTCTGAGAATGTTGAGGAAAAAAAACTGTAGCTCCTTTGACCTACATGGAACTAGGAATGTTAGAGATTGATAATCCCAACTATTTCCCGACACGAGAGCCTCAATGCTTAACGACAAGTACCAAAGAAGCCATTGGAAGGCCATCAGAATAAGGTATGTTTAGGGTTAACTTAAGCAGCAGTGAGGCCAGACATTCCAAATTTGAACGGACCCAGTTTGCAAGTATTTTTTGCCCGGGAGGATTTTTTGGGCTAGCTAGCCATTTCGAGGCATCAAATAAGATGGATACATGTAGAGATAGAGGAGTGGAGGGAGGACATCAGGACATCAGAGTTATCGTCATCGAAATCAAAGAAGGAAAAGAAAAACAAGAAAGAGGGAGAAAAAAGGAAGAAAAAAGCGCAGGGATTCCGGGCTGGTTCTGGCTTTACAACTATGATATATCTGCTAGACCGCCGTCCGCCCATCCGATCCTGTGTATATGTATATACAAGTACTATATCTTGTTTACAGTCGGGGATTATCCTGTTCTTGTCATGGAAGGGAGAGGGAGGAGCCCTGGACAAGGCCTCAAGGATGATATCCATAGTACTACACAGGACTGATAATAGTATGTATGTAACATGTACAGCACAAATAAGCAAATGGTTTTTGTTTTCTGTTAGTCAACTATTAGCCAAAGTAAAGGCGGCTCACTAGATATGATAGTAAAATAAAAAAGAGGGTCATCTATAGAATCTAGATGTGGCCATTATCATAGGCGATAGGCTTGAGGCGGCTAGAAGAGCCTCAGATCGGCTTTTGCATTATTGTGACACCGGGAGCTTTCTTTTAGTGTCGATTAAACAACGGGACTCAATAGTCTATTCAGAAGTATGGTGATTCCATACCAAGATATTGTGAATATGGTACTTCGTTTTTAGAGGGAGGGTTGAGTTCACTGGAACTCCACTTCTATGTTTGCTAGGCCGATATAATATGACAGTACCATTATATATTGATGATCATCAAGTTTAGATATGCACATGACTTTCTAAATCACTCATATTTTGGTGTGTGGGAAGAGCGTCCGTGATTAGTTTCGCGGCGCGGTGTATCGTATCATGATCCCAGAAATATCAGAAGACGAAGCAGAAAAAAGGTTACCGACTCAACAGATACCGAGCGGAGTTAGATAATAGCTGTATAAATATTATAACCTTTTAACTACTTGGATAGCTAGGATAAGCATGTCAACGAGGTTAGATAGAAGGTATTTCAAGGCAAACCAGGTAAGCAAAAAGCAGACCCCCTAGAGTAAAAGAATTAGGCGAGAGTTTTACTTGGATCGCGGAGTGTCCTGAATAGGAAATATAATACTAGAGCTCTTATATGTTTATCTAAACCGGTCCAGACTTGGTGTTCTTAATATTGGTATTATCATCGTGAAGAATAAGAGGGCGGTCTTCGATTGAACCGAGCTGGGCTTGAGGTATCGTTTGATCTCTTATCTTGTGACGAGCGTGTGATCTGTCTACTTGCTCATCGTACATTTAGCCTAAAAGTAGCAGATATACTTGAGCATTTCGGAGTATAGAGTAAGAACTGTCTGCTGACTGCCTATTCAACGTCTTCGTTGCTGCGCTTAGAAGAGCCGTAGCACCATAGGTCACTTGTAGAGTCGGAGCGCAGTAGTAAGCGAAGCATATGATTCTAAATAAGAATAAAAAGAGAGCAGATCGAGAAAGAGAAAAGCGTGGGATGTTGCGGTTGTCCATTTGGGTTGTCTCAACGAACGGCTCGACGATCGTAGACTAAATTGGGATAAAAGACCTGAAAGAGCCTTGATACTACTTACAAGGCGGCAACTTTTCTACCCGCTTTACTAGTCTGCCAATAAAGAAGCATAGGATCTCTTCCGCTAGATAGAGAGAATTCAGAGGGGAAAAGAGAGTTCAGGCCTTGAGCTGAGCTGGGTTTAGAGCCGCCGCCTACAACAGCCAATAGCAGTATAACAATGAAACATACATTCATTCATATGTATAAGTCAGTTAGAGCAAGCAGATCAGGCCACCAAATCCAACTCGGTTATTCAGTTATATTGGCAAATAATACAGTTGCTGGACCATAGTCATAGTAATCTGCTCAAGCGTATGAGCTTTATTTTTATGTGCTGCGCTGTAGCTTTGTATGTCTGTGTCCTTCTTCTCTTCCTTTTCCATATGAACATGGTTTCGTTTTTCTGTGATACGACGACTTGATATTGTGGCTACGACCATCATCATAATATGCAGAAAGGATGGCCAACGCTTTAAACAAGCGGCTACGTCCGACTACAGTGCCTGGAAGGGAAGGCTTCTATCTTAAATATCTTCTAACAACAGCCAGAATAGAACAAGATAGTGAAGGAAATTGAAGTAGAAGAAAAAGAAGAGAAAAGCATGGGCCGCGTCAGGGGAGGGTGAGAGGCAAAGGAAGCTAGAAGCCTACCCGGTGCCCACGAATACACAGATATGCAGAGTAGGGTAGTAGTAGCAAAGTGACGGTGGTATCTTCTGTTGTTACATGTCTCTACTGGCATAACTGTGACTGTGACTGTACTGATAGCTGGCAATTTGTTATTTACTCGGCTGATATGAGCATATCTGTACAAGAAAAACAAGACAGAACGGGAAAAAAAGACCAAGGCTAACTAGTGTCCGATATCGTGGTCTTTGCATGCCTTTTTGTGGCTGGATATCGCTTAATCAGGCCATCTTCCGATTCGTTCTCTTAAGTACATACATTAATTAGTATGCATATGTACGAACAGAAAGAAGACGATCGAGCCTACCAGAACTCTCGTGCTTATCAAAATCCGGGCGAGAAAAATGGCAATGCCCATTTCCAATAAAATCTGACGAACCATATCGAAGTACTTGTAGGCGTGGGAGTCAGCTACCTCTTTGTTTTATCTCTTCTTCTTGTGTTATGTGAAAAGTAGTGCAAAAAGATACTCTAATCGGAAACGCCCGAAAGCCGTTCTCTCCCTCTTTTTGTTATCTTGAACCCCGAGACTTCTACGAGCCGGCCTCAACTTGCATTCTGACGATAGTGTATCTATTCAGCTCTCGGATAGTTATTATTACGCCGGGTCCGATTATTTTCTACAAGCTCTTATAGTTAGGCGGGAGGAAAGACGATGTGTATTTTCTCTGGAATGTACAGATAAAAATGATCCAAAAAGAGTGAAGTCGCCTGATTCAAGTCTCGCTGTTAAGAAAGCCCCACGATCGTGCCATGCCAAGCCTGTACTTGATTTTCTCTATCAGCCCGCAGATGAGGTCATAGCCGGCCCAGAGAAAATAAGTTTGTCTTCTTTTTTATTCAAAGAGGTGCATGCCGTTTACATATCATGAGGCCTAAAAGTCTATAATGATTTCCTCATATATTTCGGAGCGGCATGTCCCGCCTGTAGATCGTGAGGTCTGGATTTAAATTGCATTATTGTTATTACTGATATGGCTATATTTCGGGCGAGGCTCCTGTGAATGCAAATAAAACATGATATATGCACGTGTAGATGCACAGGAATAAAAGTCACAAGACCTCTTTTAAGTTCACATCTGTCGATAGCCGCCACATGTCATTTGTTTCCCTCCCTCCTCTTTAGTTGGCCGTTATTTGCTGTTTCTGTTCTTATCCTGGATTCATCTAGACTCGTAAGAAATTACAAAGAAGAAGAAAAAAGTGATGCCGGCCATGCACGAAATGAGAAAAGAATAAAAACCGGTAGAAAAGTGTGATTTTCCTGACATGGGCGTGTCTTCAACGAGTTGGAGAAGTACAGAAAAAGAGTCACACATATCTATATAATATGTATCTTGGAGAGTCGGTTTCTGTCAATAATAGATAATAGAGATGGACTATTTGGAGACCCCTAAAAGTCTGAATTGACGCAGCTAAACCTATTTGGGAACCTCTTTTTTTTCTGCCGGATTTACGAATAAAATACCTCAAATTTTGGAAATGGGGTTTTTGTTTCTGAACAAGACCGTGAAAAATCTTTATTATCGTCGTAAAAATTCATCAACAGCTTTTTAGCCAACTATCAGCATCTTATAAATCAGAAAAAAACTTCCCAACAACACAAGCA
>RHLR01000457.1:0-20307 GCA_009806335.1 Davidsoniella australis | reverse complement strand
AATTTGTCCATCGTTGGCCATGATGGTCATTGTGCTCAAGCCTCAATGTCTGGCCGTGGTAAAGCTGATAGTGTGTGTTGGTTAGATTTGGATTTGGAGAAAGCACATGAAAATCCAGAGCGAGTTTAAGTTTAGCCCATGCACTCACTGTTGATTGTGTGTTAAATTAAACCCACTGACATAAGCTGAACTTGGATTCTCCAGGCTGGCTGGCAGTTGGCCACCGACTCCAATTTTCGAGACTTTAAACAGCGACACAGACAAGAACCAACGTCAAATGTGAATTTATGTTATATTCAACTCAACCCAAAAATAAAGAACGGTAACCATAGTAAGCTGACTAAAATGATATATGTAACTAGTAGTAATACCTCCATCCATATCTGTTTGATTTCTTTATTTCCTTTTTGATAAACATCTGTGCAAAACATGGCGTAAAAGTTGAAAATCTCATCCATAAAAAAACCCCTCTCGGTAGCCATCGCAGCTCCAAGATAACCACTTCTGTAATACATGTTGGAAAAAAAGAGAAGAAAAAAGGAAATATGTACATGCAAAAAGAATTGAACAAAAACACAAAAAGAAAAACAGAAAGAAAAGAAATAAATAAACTTGAAGTGAAATTCCAAAGAAGAAAGTGAAATGAAGGCTATCGATCCGCTGGGAATATAAATGGTGTAATACAAGACTGGATCATATGTGCTGTGGAATATCTGTTCTAAACAGTAATCAGTTGGACCTTTTTTTGTTGAAAATTTATGAATAAGCTTGTTTGCTTGCGGTAATAGATGGCCAGTAGGCTTTTTTTTTGCGAGTTTTTTTTTCTTTTTGGTTGAAATCAAGGACTTGGTGGAACAATTGCGGATATAAACTTGGAGAGTATATCAAGAATGACGAGAGCAAAAAAAGATTGTCTTCAATACCCAATCCAGAATAATATCGTGTAATGATCATAAAGTGAAACAAAGTTGATAGAACGAACAAAACGAAACAAGAAAAGAAATGAACAAGAGATAAAGAAACCTCAAACGAACAAAAGATATAATGAAAACAAGAAATAGAAACAAAAACAAGAGAAAAAAGAACTAGACAAAGCAGGTAGGTAGTTTATACCACAAAGATGCTTAACGGTAGTTGTGAGTGAAACGACCACCAATACGACCACTGTGCATAGGAGGCCCCATGGGAGGACCAGGACGAGTGGCACTAGCAGGGTTGGTACAAATCATACCAACACGAGAGCCGAACTTGGAGCCACGGAGAGATACCATATGTTTGCGAATATGAACGGCGACAGTCTCACGGAAGTGCTGAGTGGTGTTGAGCAGGATATACTGAATCAGATAGTTACCGTACTGATCACCCGCAATGTCAATCAGCGGGATGCGAGGACGGTCAGGGCGACCTTCACAAACACGCTCGAGGTAGCGAGATATAAAATCCGAGCCACCAATCTTGAGACACTTCTCGACGACCTTGGAGGCAAATTGATCAGTGCTATACTCCGCAGCACGAAGGATAACATGGTCGACGGCACGCTTCTTGTCATTCTCGGATCCATGTTCGCAGATGTGCTGAATGCACCAATTGCCAAACTGCCCGTGGGCAATCTCGTCGATATTGGCAAGAACTTCCTCGACACAAGGGCGCTGTTAAATGAAGACTGATGTTAACCACTGCTTGAAAAAAATCCATTATCATTAAAACATACCTTGTCATCTTCTAAGCAGTTTTCGAAGATGTTTTGTACAACAAGACTGCCAGTCTCGCCGAGAGCAACCTCGTGCCATCCACCACGAAGAGCTTCATTGACATAAGCCATGATTTGCGGAGGCGTGCTAGTCCAACGCAACTCAAAAAGCTTCTGCCAAACATGGCAGGCATAGCGGTGAATGACAGTCTCGGGGATACGGCAAAGCAACTCACGAACCATGACGGCCTTGTGCTCCTCAGGTACACAGTCGAACGCCTTTTGAACAACATGGCAACCAAAAGGATCCATAGACAGGCTTAGAGTGCGACCCCGAATAGAGAGGGCAATCTTGACAACCTGTTCAGCAGTTCCATGTTCAAAGCAACGCTGGACAAGGAAGTTTCCAAAGCGATTAACCATGAGACCATAGGCCTGATCGATGATGGACTCGACGATCTCGAACTTTTGAACAGATGTACCGAGCTTTAGTTTTTGCTGTAGGAAAATGGATGCTTGTTGATCGTTATGCTGAATGATCTTGTCAACAATGAACTTCTAGTTGCATGTGACGTTGCGATCAAGTAAACGACGGTAGTTAAGAGGCTCACTACGGTTGAGCTCGTTCTTAATAGCATCCTGATATTTAATGTTAGTAAATACATGAAATCAAAAAGTTATCAAACAAGGATTTACCGTATTGTTGTTGATTGCCATAGGAACAGGCGCGAAGTTATTGATCTCTCCCATGCTTGGGGGCGGATAGTTAGAGAATGAGGGCATGGTGGACCCTTCAGCGTTAGCATGATAGCCTACAACCTGCGGATCGTAAAAGCCGTTGTTGGGACCCATGAAATGGTCGAATTGAACAGGCATAACGTTAGTGCCATTGTTACTAGGAGCAGCAACGGGGGCAGGAGAGCTATGCTGATCAAAGCGAGCCATAGGACCACGGCGACTACGACGGTTAATGGCATCATCCATCACAAGACGATCACCATGAGCGGGACCCATAGAGGAGATATCGCTCGGTGGGGGTAGGTTCTGGTTATGAAGACCTAGATAGTCCGGGATGTTACGAGAAGCGGGCCAGTTAGTAGCACTGTCATAGACTTGTGGGGCAACTTCAGGCATGGTGTTCTGGGCAGGGTGAGTGGCCCAAATTTCATGATCAGCGTGGCCCGCGAACCTGTGAGGGTGATCAGATGATGGATGAACATGTCCTTGTCCCACCGGAGCCCACTGCTGTGGGAGAGAGTTGGGGCCTAGAACGGGAGCTACGGGGACATTATCGGGAATAGAGACCGGGATAGAAACCATGTTCGGAGGCATCGGGTGTATCACTTGTGGTAGAAAACCCTTCTGGATGTTCTGATGCTGCATATTGTTGATGGTAGCCTGGGCTTTGGCAAGTTGCATGCGAAGCTTGGAAACCTCATCTAGCTGGCCGCGCTGTTGGACATTGGAAATGTTAGCTAGAGGTTGATGCTGGCCGGAGCGGCTGACATTGCTCTCCACGCTTTTGCTAGAGCCAGAAGGACTTTTGTCAACAGGTTTGTTGTTGTTAGCATTGCTGCCGGTGGCGTGAACGCTACGGGACTTTTCTTCAGGCTGAGCCATGAGATTTTCGTGCTTCTGCTTGAGGAATTTCTCTTGCTCTGTTAGGCGGGCAAGAAGCATATCGACACCTCTTTCGGTGCTCCGGTCACTAGTAGTCTTTTCGGAAAGTGTCTAAAAGGTGTCAGTAAGGTGCCTATATCTGGTGGGTAAAATGATCTGAACTTACTTGACGAGTGTCAGGACGGATGGAACGGGGCAAAGCAACGGTGACGATCTTTATGTAAGATGAAATGTTAGTAAGCAAATTTTAACGCACTTGAACTAGTTTTGGTTTCTCACAGGAGCCTGCTTGCTAGTGGAAGATCTATGGTTCTCCTGGAGAGAAAGATTCTGGAAACGGGGCACGGATGTGATGTTGCGATTGATAGGAGAACCAGGTCGATGAGGCGAGCTGCTACCAACGGCGCGAGAGCCAGAGGTAGCACGACTCTGTGTATTGAAAGTGAGCATGTCGATAATCAACACAACTGAGGATGGAAAAGTGTTTGTGGATGAAATTTGGATGCAGATGAAACGAAAAGTGATGGAGAGTGAAGAAAATGATGGCGATGGAGGAGATGAAAAAAGAAAAACAAGTTTTGAAAAGATTTCCCAGCTTAAATAGCCTCTAGGGCTAGATGGCCTCCCACAACAAATCAACATTGGGAAAGGCAACTGCGAAGTGAAGGCGTCAACAAGCCCATTCAGCCTCACGCAACATATGTATCTACCAATTAGCGCTGTGTGTTGTGAGTCCCTTCCTATTCGGAGCTTCAACTCAAGCCCTGAAGTCATTCAGATCACGAGTAAGTGTGGCTGACTGAGGAAGGGAGATATGGAGGTGCAGACGCCGAGAAGAGAAGTGTAAAATAGCCAGTTCTCAATACGGTGGGCGATAAACCGAAGAAGAAAGACAAGGCATTTTATAGTCATAGGCTAGTACACCTAAGAAATACAAAACTAGGCGACGAACATGCTATTTAAGTCAGATAAAGCCAAGTGGCATACAATGCCAACCGGTAATGGGACATTGTACTCGATGCTCGATTTGCTTAGATATAGCATATAAATGAAAGCATTAAGGCTAGACTATCAACAAATAGAGCCTTCTAGTCATGGTGATTTTGGGCAAAAATATCTGACTTCAGAATCAATATGTGATAGAGAAAGGAAGTAGTGAAAGAGATTTCTCCTTAGTTACCTAGCACTTACTAGCACTTTGAGATAGAAGGGATGATCATCAAGCATGCCTAGTTACTAGATGACTAGACAGGCAGAATGTTATGTCGATGATGTAAGGTCTACTCGATGTAGACGATTGGGTAGTAGATGAAATGAAGGCAATAATGACTTTGATAGATGGTATGAAGATATAGGAACTTGAAAGAAAAGACTTGAAGAATAGACTCACCTTGCTGGCGGCGCCTTGGCCACACGAGCACCACTGGATAGTGTGCGCAGCCTTGGAGAGCTGCGCGAACGCTTTGACTGTTGTTTTGAAGTCATGGCTGGTTGACTTCGATTGCAGAACAGAATGATAGTGTAAGAGGAAAGATTTCTACATGAGAAATGAGAACATCGAGCCCAATTTATACTTTTTTCCCTAGGCACCAAGATTCGTCTATACAAGGCAACAGCATCTTTTTCTCTTCTTTGCAAGCAAACATTGATATTCCCATTTAGTCTATATTCCGCTAATCTAGGAGTTGAATCAAATGGCACACATTGTAGTCGCTCACGAGATATATTACAAACGGAATTTATGGGTCGATGGCTCGTTCCTTCCTTAAACGAAATGCAATAGCAAATGAGCATTAAAAGCGACGACACATCGGTTACTGGCTAGGCGACTAATAAGTCGTATGGCTGTGAAGCCATATTAGGCATGGTAGAAATATTAAGATAGTCATAGAAGCAAAGAGATATTGTAGAATGAATAGTAAATTGATAATGATACAGAACAGAACTCCGGTCCGAGATGGCATTGAATAATGTACATGAAGTAAGAATGATAACGACTATTTTCTCTTCTTCTTGAGGTCGGCGGCAGCTAGGTATCCAGTTAGTAAAGGTAGTGAAAGGTATGGAAGCAACAAACAACTTACTTGGGGCCTCTCTCTTCTTCTTGGGGGCACCCTTACCACGACCATGGAGACTATATGAAGGTTAGTGATTTGAGAAACTTATTACGATGATAATGAAGACATACAGGTCAAGGTTTTCTAAACGGTCAAGTTCCTTCTGATCCCATGCATAGATATGAGGACCAAACATTTGACGGACATCCTTGATCGTAGCCTCCTTGCGAGGGTAATAATCAACCAACGCAGGACCACGAAGACGTTGACGAAGGACTTTGTTACCGAGACGGATACCGTCCGGATTATAGGTGGTAGAGAAGACAGAGCATTGTGTCTGATAATGTTAGCTGGCAGCTCAGAGATTATTTATTAGCCTAGAGAAATATCTCACCTTCATGAGATCTAACAATCTCGCACGAGGGACACTCATTTTGTCTGAATTCTGTGATTGATAGCCCCTTTCGGACGTCAAAATAACCAATTGTGACACGAAACTTTGGCGATCTGACGATGTTGAAGGTGGAGCAATTTTAGGGATCGCAAGCTTTGAGACGCCACATTTACGTCAGCCACCGCATAATGTGGCGCTGTCGCGATGGATCTTGTTGCTATGCAAAAACTTGGCGCATTCAAGTGCCTGAAAATTTACAGAGGAAACATGTGCTTAGAAACATTAAATTAAGTTTTATTTTTTGTTCTACATTTTACAAAAAATCACCGCAAATTGCATAGACGACGTATCACCGTATAATGACTAAACGATCACGGGAAGAATTTGCCGATGGCGAACTAGAAGCTAATGATCCAAGTAAACGCTCCAAAGAGCAGACAAAAGATGCGATCAGTACTATTCTGGAGCATTCTGACGGGCTCATTGAGTATCTCCAAGCGCTGAAGAGCGACACGGGCAAAAGAAGCCGCAATGAAAGGAATCTAGCCAATCTGGTTTATGAAATTCTCCCTGCTCTCAAGACTCTTGCAACCTCATCAAAACTGAGTCGTAATGAAGTACGTTGTCTATATAATGATTATGTATCATAATATACAGTAACTAATACATATACCTCATATTCAGCAAAAAGAGGTTGGTACAAAAATAGACAATCTGTCAACAGAAACAGACTCAACTCCCAAACCCGAATCGGAGGTGAAAGCTGTTGTTTCTGTAGAGGCAGCTAGTGATATTGTCAAAGATGATGTATCCCAAAAAACACCTTCATCAAATGATACTTCAAGCAAGAAGGGGGTAGAAGCTCCTTGGTACTATCTCACCACTGGTTGGTCTACCGAAGACATTCGACCCCAATTACCACCACTGCCGGAAGTCAATCAGGATCTAATGACGGCTGCCTTTACGCACGCAGCCTTCAGTCAGAATGGCAAGTCTCTGTCATACGAGAGACTGGAATGGGTGGGTGATGCCTACCTTTATGTACTGTCATCCGCGTTTATCTTCCAAACCTTTGGCTCAACATCCACAGGTCGCTGTGCGCAGATCCGAGAATCTCTAGTAAAGAACGCAACTCTTGCGAGCTATTTTCGGGAATATGATCTAGGTCGATACGCACGCGTCCCCCCCGAGCGTTCTAAAGCCACATTGTCGCGGGTGCCTGATAGCGACAAGGAGACTATCAAGGTCCAAGGCGATATGCTAGAGGCCTTTGTTGCTGCAGTCGTTCTCTCCAGTCCTGAACACGGTGTTGCTCGTGTTTCCCAGTGGCTGAAACTTCTTTGGGCGCGGACTCTCGATAAACAGCTCCGGGACCTAGCAAGAACCGCCGTAGCTGGTGCGCAAGAGCTTGGAGAGGGTGGCGTCGATGCTAAACTCGGTGCCAAGACTCGGCTAGCCAACCACATTCAAGTTCCCGGCGTTCTCCTTCAGTATAAGGACCTCAACTGTAAGAAGAAGGAAAAGGGGAGCAACTTGCCACTGTATTCTGTTGGTGTCTATCTTACGGGCTGGGGCGAGACAGATAAGATGATTGGAATGGCTACGGCACTATCGAAGAAAGAGGCTGGACAGAAAGCAGCGTTGCAGGCTTTAGAAAGCTCAAAGCTCATGAAGCAATATCATGCTAAGAAGCGAGCTTTCATCGAGGCACGTGTCTCTGCTTCCAACGCGGAAGCCACCAAGATTGCAGAGTCCGTTTGATTATACTAAGCATCACCATCCTCACAACACTATACATTTACCACCTCATATATACACCGCTTTCTCACGTGATCATAAATCACCATAATAGATTAGTGCAATTAGCCATGCCATAATGTTGTTTGATAATGCCGTTCTGTGTTTGCAAGCCGAGTACGGAAACTACCTCTGCAAAAGCCCACAAAATTAGCTTTTATCGTTCGCACCGTGCCCCACTATTACCATCACCTTTAGTAGCAACAATAGTCAAAACAATGTTCCTAATTAGGAACGTCTGCCAGCATTTCTGCAACCCTTAATAATTAGCGGCCCATGTGCTTTTTATTGTGTTCGGCCCAACTTTTTTTCTTATTTTTGTACCGCGGCAACACAATAAGCCAAGCACGGCAAAATGAACTCCAACTGGTCTCTGAACCGAACGACAGATACATCTTGTGAATTTAGGCTCGACAGCCTATTCTAACCCCCCTCCCCCAATCTCATGCCATATTTTTCTACCTCAGCAGTCCACTGCATCGGTTGTTTTTATCTAGTTGTATATATCGCCCTTATCCGTCCCAAAACTGCAACCCTCCACATACATTATTTGGCGTATTAAACAATTAGCTGCATGCAGGTCCGCGGCAGAGAAGGCAAACCGCGTCGCAAATATTATTCACAGCATTTATTTTGGGTTTCTTTTGGGTCGACACAGCTTGGTCACGGCAGGGCTTGCCGTTTACTGCATATAGTCTGATAGCCGGTTGCTGGCTTATAGTCTAGAGTTGCATAGCTCAAGCACAGCTTTATATTTCGGCCGATTGACGTGGTGTGCGGTGGCATAGCACATATATCGTCGGGTTTCCTCTTTACAGCTAGTCACAGCATACGCAGCTGGCCCAGGCACAACCTCAGTTCCGTCTATAAGTACATCCAAAGTCGGACAGTGTATCATCGCTCTTGGCCATATTATGCATAATGGCTGACTCTATCGGTATGTCAACAGATGCCGTCTCGGAAATATACAAATATACCGGCCATTGATTACTAACATTTATGCTTTGCGACCGAAATAGACCGAGTCTTTGTGCATGCGCTCCGCGCATTACGGTTAATGCCCAAAACCGGCTCGAAAAAACCTCCTGTTAGCGACCGATTGCGACTTTATGGGCTTTATAAACAGGCACTGGAAGGCGATGTTGACGGCGTTATGAACCGGCCAAACAATGCCGTCGGGCTCACTGCACAAGAGTTAGCTAGCGAACAAGGCAAATGGGATTCTTGGAGTGAGCAGCGGGGACAATCACGGACACAGGCAAAGAGGGCATACGTTGAATGTCTCATTGAGATACTACACCGCTATGCAACAACTGAGTAAGCCTCCCGTGCATATCGCTTACATGGCTTTGTTGTCTTCGACTAACACTCATCGTAGCGCAGGCCAAGAACTAGTCTCCGAGCTAGAGTTTGTATGGGACCAAGTCAAGAATAATGCACCAAGCATTGCCGGCTCTGCCTCCCTCGAAGAATCGGCCCCAATACCCAATAGCGAAACCCCTCTAGAGTCTGCCGAACCTAGTCCTCTTAAAGTCCTTCGGCCAATGAGCGAAGTCGACGAAGCCGAGCGCGAATCGGTGCGACGGCTAGCCTACGAAGACGAATTTGACGACGATGACGATGCTGACGATGCCTCGGTTCATGATGGACGTTGGACACGGCGGGTCGAAAAGGCGCTCGTCAAGGTCTCGACGGAAGTCGCAGCATTGCGGGAACAAATCTCTACGGCTCAAGAGTGGCGTCACCGCAAAGCCTTGACTATCAGAGCTTGGTCAGAATGGTTTATTTGGCTGATTGCAAAGCATGTAGCCGCTGATATTGTCGTGTTGTCCCTGGTCCTTATCTGGATGCGCCGAAGAGGCGACCAAAGGCTTGAAGATCTCGTCAAGGGTATATTCCGTCTGGCTCGAGAATATGTCAGCAAAGTGTTGCCATCCCGATGAACTTGGAATATCATATTCAGCATCATTTCATCTTTATCTCTATACACTACTAGCCTTCGATCTTTTCTACAATTTTTTTGCCCATTTATTTCTCGGTATCACAGCACATTTCAAAGCACACGTTATACATATATAGATCCTAATTTTATCCAAATATTTAATTTGCTAGTTCATTATAGTTTTGGATACATTCCACGAATAAGCACACCAATCTAAAAATGAGACTACCAATGGAGAAGTTGGAATTTAGATATACGCGCATAATTAGTGGCATGTTTGGTCATCTCAAACTTGAGGTTTATTAGGGTTGGAAAAAACCCAAGGTATCATGAATATTGAAATCCATTTCCACAGAAGACGAAATGTGAGATTGATTTTCTTTCTGACAACAAGGCAAGATCAAAAGTAGAGCTTATCTTGCTATGCTGGATGGCCATCATGAGAACTGAAAGAGGACATTCATGTGAACTACAACTGGTTGTTGTCTATATAGCCATAAGTATAATCAAAGGCCTAGTGATCAACTTGCGTACCAATTCAATTTCCGTTGTTGCATGTATAATTTTGGAATTACGTTTGGGTAGCTCCATTCAAGACTTTGATATATTTATACTCAGATATTTGAATTTTAAACAAAAATGGCTTGACTCTTTAAAGACATCATGGTCGAAATCTCCTTCTAGATGACACCTAAAGATAAAAAGTTCAATGCTACGAGATAGCATTTCATGCAACATAGTAAAAATATACTTTCCAAGTTAAGATGATCAACTATTTTATGCCATATTTATATAATTTCAAGTTTGCATCCTGTGAACTGCCTTACATGATAGGGTTATACAAACCCTATTTGAGCAAACTTAGAAACTATCCTCAACTTTGACATTTTTGCCTTCCAATAATGTTTTCATTTAGTAATCTACTAATATTCATCACCATCGATCACATTTGCACACATACCCCCCCCCCCCAATTTGCGCCATGAGCCAACCGCCCACCGTTAATAATGTGCCACTACACCAACGTGATGTTCCAGCACCGCTGCGGGAAGAGCCAGACTTGACATCGATGTCATCCAGCATCTTCATACCAATCTCAGAAGATCTCACTACACCAATCGACGACTATCCCTCAGAAGCAGCATTTGTTAAAGCCGGTGTACTGAAATTTCAATCGTACACCGAACTTGTCCGAGGAAATATGCTGGAAGTGACGCAACAAGACTTGGAGACGGTGATGGAGGCAACCAGGAAAAATGAAACCGATTCTACCACTTCAAAAAGTTCACAGGCTGGCCTCACAGAAAGCGACTATAACTCACTAGTCATCTCAATGCGCACAATTGCAACAGTAGGCAGGACTACAAAAAATCTCGTTATTGTGCCAAACGTTGAGATCAAGTTGGAATCCGATCTGACGTCTCGTGAGAGATGCGCCAAAACTGTTCTTATCCTGGCCGAGAAGTCAATCAGCCAACTGAACGGCTTCAACCAGCACATGCACAATTTTAAAGGGGACTGGACAAACCAGATGCGAGAAGCAAAGATGCGAGATGCACAGAAGGTCTCAGAGGGAGAAGATACACCTATGAAAGACACATCTTAGATACATCGTTGGCATGCATCAGGTACCGTTTTCAGCAAGGGGTTTTTATATATAGCCGTACATATTTATATATATGTAAATTTATCCTCATGTCTACATCGCTTGGTACCAGTGCGAAGAAAAGAATTCGACGTTCATATGTCTTGAAAATTGCACATGGCTGGTTTATACTAATAAAAGACATATAAGACATACACTGTACAACACTGATGCACCATCTTCACACGAGACATTCAGATAAATGAGCAAAACGTAAACAAGTTGCTCGTGATGGGTTGTAACTACCGTCGGTAAGAGGCGAGGGTTATTGAGTTCTTTGATGTCTTCTACCCTGCTTCCATAATCGGAGTCTGTTTTCTTCCTCTTGGACGCAAGATAGAGAAGGACTTGATGGGACGAGATTCTAACAGCTCGGAAGAGTGTGAGAAAGACGCAGCAAGTACTCCTACAATAAAGCGACCGTGTACAATGAGGGAGAAAAAGAAGAAAACAAAAGTGAAATGGAAGAGCAGCTCTGCGCGAAGAAAAGGTCTTCACGAAGGATGGGTTTAAAGCGGACCAGAGAGATTACATAAGCAACATTAGTCAGGCAGTAGTATATGTGTAGACTTTTAGTGGAGCGCTCCATTGTTCTTGCTCTGGGGCTGGGGTCATTTTTTGCCTCAGGCACCTGTGGAAAAAGTCGGGGTTAGCCAATCACAGAAGCCGTAATTCAGCCGGTTATACCATACTGAGACTATTGATTGAATCCCTTTGGCCTAAGAAGCAAAGCAAAAAGACGCTTTGTGGACAAAAGCCCGATAATCAACCCTACGATCTCCATAAAGACGCCAATTGCTACGAGTCGGTCGAACTGGGCTCTTGTTCCAAGCAGCCTATACACATCTATAGTCACTACTAGATATAAGAAGGGCATCAATTGCCATCTGCTCGACCGTCCCAAGCAAGGCCTGCAGCAGCCCTATTGCCCCCCTCCCTTCGCAACACAAAAACAACAATTCCTACATCACGATGTTGCGGCAGACGCTTGCCCGTTCCGCTTGGCGGACGACTGCCAATGCCTCCAGGACAGCTTCAAAAGCCTTCTCGAGCACTGCCCAGCGCCAGGCCGAAGTGGAGCTCACAATCGGTACGTATAGATGACTAGCGGCCGACTCGAGGCGAGAGACCTCTGCTAACAGCAATTATTGTTTCCGCGTACAGACGGCAAGAAGGTATCGATCGAAGGTAGGCCATTGAAGCCCCAACGCCAGCCATTGGCCTTATTCATTAGTAGCTCGAGGTTTTAACGACTTGTAAACAGCCGGTTCTTCGCTTATCCAGGCTTGCGAAAAGGCCGGAGCCACTGTCCCCAGGTATGTAGGAACTAGCGTCGTTGCTAGACGGACCCTGCCGGGATTTGTATTCATGGACTTGAAGCTAACAGAACCCTTAGATACTGCTACCACGAGTAAGAGACCCGCACCCAAGTCAACCGATCATTAATATATGCTAGATGTACAGTCTAATCCGAGAATCCGAGACCCTAACTTCCCTCTTTCTGTTTATAGGAAACTCGCCATTGCCGGTAACTGTCGTATGTGTTTGGTAGAGGTCGAACGGGCACCGAAGCCAGTTGCATCCTGTGCTTGGCCTGTCGCGCCCGGCATGGTCGTCAAGACCAATTCGCCTCTAACACATAAGGCGCGCGAGGGTGTGATGGAGTTCCTGTTGGCCAACCACCCACTGGACTGCCCAATCTGTGATCAAGGTGGTGAATGTGATCTCCAGGACCAGAGCATGAGATACGGCGCTGATCGCGGCCGCTTCCACGAGATTGGCGGCAAGCGTGCCGTCGAAGACAAGAATATTGGTCCTTTGATCAAGACCTCGATGAACCGCTGCATCCATTGCACTCGTTGTGTGCGTTTCGCCAACGATGTTGCCGGTGCTCCCGAGATGGGCTCTTTTGGCCGTGGAGGTGATATTCAAATTGGTACTTACCTTGAACAGACTCTCGACTCGGAGATGTCCGGAAACGTGATCGATCTATGCCCTGTTGGTGCCCTCACCTCAAAACCATACGCTTTTAAGGCTCGTCCTTGGGAGCTAAAGCACACCGAATCGATCGATGTACATGACGGCCTGGGCTCCAATGTCCGTATCGACACCCGCGGCCTCGAGGTCATGCGTGTCCTACCTCGCCTTAACGACGACGTCAACGAAGAGTGGATCAACGATAAGTCTCGTTTCTCTTGCGACGGTCTCAAAACTCAACGCTTGACAATTCCTCTTGTTCGCCGTGCTGGAAAGTTTGAGCCCGTTGACTGGGAGCAGGCCATGACCGAAATCGCCGCCGCTTTCCACCACATCGCGCCCAAAGGAAACGAATTCAAGGCTATCGCCGGTTCCTTGACCGAGGTCGAATCTCTCGTTGCCATGAAGGATCTCGTCAATAAGCTTGGTTCTGAAAATGTCGCCTTGGATGTAGAAGCTGGTCGCAAGCCCGTCGCTCACGGTGTTGATGTTCGCTCCAACTACAGCTTCAACTCTAAAATTGCCGGTATCGAGGAGGCCGATGCTATCCTAATCATCGGCAGCAACACTCGCCATGAAGCTGCTGTCCTCAACGCTCGCATTCGCAAGCAATGGCTGCGCTCTGATCTTGAGATCGGTGTTGTTGGTGAATCATGGGATTCGACCTTCGAGTTTGAACACCTAGGTGTTGACCATTCTGCTTTGAAGAAGGCGCTTTCAGGATCCTTTGGTAAGAAGCTGGCTGCTGCTAAGCGTCCCATGATTATTGTTGGCTCTGCAGTTACGGACCATGCCGATGCCAGGGCTTTCTATGAGACTGTTGCCCAGTTTGTCGATAAACACGCGTCGAACTTTAGCACTCCCGAATGGAATGGCTACAACGTTTTACAGCGCGAGGCGTCTCGCGCCGGTGCCTATGAAGTAGGCTTTGTTCCTCCCTCGAAAGAGGTTGCCAAGACCAAGCCCAAGTTTGTGTGGCTGCTGGGAGCCGATGACGTTGTCGATGCCGATATCCCGAAGGATGCGTTCATTGTCTACCAGGGTCATCACGGTGACCGTGGAGCGCAGATTGCCGACATCATTCTCCCCGGCGCCGCTTACACGGAGAAGGCAGGAACATATATCAACACCGAGGGTCGTGTCCAGATGACTCGCGCCGCTGTATCTCTACCGGGCGGTTCTCGCACAGATTGGAAGATTATCCGCGCAGCTTCAGAGTTCCTGGGTGCGCCTCTGCCATACGACGACCTGGCTGTTCTCCGTGAGCGTATGGCCGAGATCAGCCCCGCACTAGTCTCGTACGATGTTGTCGAGCCAACTTCAGTCAGCGCGTTGAGTAAAGTGCAGCTGATTGACGCCAACCGTGGTTCGAAGGCAACGAACGCGCCGTTGAAGAAGACTATTGAGAACTTTTACTTCACCGATGTGATTTCTCGGAGGTATGTAAACCGCTTATTTCGTACGACGATGATGGTGATGATGGGTTTAGTTGCTGACTTTTGCGTAATGTTTAGTTCCCCGACGATGGCTCGCTGCTCGGCGGCGAAGGCCACAGGCAACAACAAGACCAACTTTATGGCTCCGGGCATGGATGAGGACAAGCCTCACGGCCAGATTGCGTATGGCGCATAGGGCGTCTACCCTCGATGGCATTTTTTAATTCTTTTTTTCCCACATTGCATGATTTTCTCCTCCCTTTTGCCGGCAATGACCAGTCGATAGCAACCAACAAGTGTTTGGATTTGGGTGCCTTTTCTTAAGGAGACCACAGTTGGCTCCTTCCATCGGATAAGCAGAAGACAAAGAAACAAACAGAACAGAGAAGGCGGGCAAACGATGATGCTCGTCGAGATGAAGATCGTATCAACAGAACGAAACGAACCACAGACAGAATTTAGGCTTCAGCAGAAAACCATCCCACACCAGACATTTAATTTTCTACTTTTTCCAAAAAGAATCAGAACAAAAAAAACAAGTTGTTAGAGAAGAAATGAAGGACGAAATGAAAGAATGAAAAAAGCGGTAATTAGTTCTGTTATCCACCACGTTCAAACATGATTCCTTTCCTCATCCTTTCGACCTTTTTTTTCTTTCTAAAACTCTTTCTCCTTTCCTTCTCGTTATATTTTCATTTTTATTACCCAACTTCCAAGCTTAAACTTTGTTCGTTGGTATTTACTACATATTTGTATATTAATCGATCCGCCCTTGTCCTAGAAGATGGATAAGGGCTCCATATAAGAAGAAGATCGCCCCGACATCGTCCCGATCACGTGAAATGGGTCTATCAGCGTATAGTGATAGGCCTTGAGCCGCATTCCTTCTTTTTGGGGAGTTGTTTCTATTCGAAAATTGCGGCTCCGCTATGGTGTAACTTCGACCCTTGAACCATGTTTTCTTTTTTTTTTGGACAACGACAGATGAACAAAGACAAATGTCAAAGAAAATGTCTTTAGCGACTTCTTTAGCTCTGGGCTTTAGTGGGAACAAGGATTTATAGGGATTCTTATTCTGTTATTTACTTTAACTTTTGTACAAAGAAGAGGGGGGTGAAAGTGGTAGGAAACAATCTTTGTTATTCAGGTTAGCATGAGAAGAACATGATGGGAGGTTGTAGTGTACATATAGTAAAAGGTAGTATATATAGGGCGATACAAGACGAGCTGTCCTTTCTCCGAGTATGACTGCAAATTGACTGGAGGGTACAAAAAAGATACTTCCTGTTACAAGATAATAATGTTCCGGTACTTACTCTTTTCTAACCTCAGGCTTGAAACTAGAGCTGCCAGCTGGCAAAGTGACAAATACAAGTTGCAAATTATCCATCAAAATTGTATATAGAAAACAAGATGGCTGCGCCTCCGCTTCGCGGGAGGACGCCAGTAACAGCCCAAGGTAAAATCATGTAGAGTCGCCAGTGCTATATTCAGAATTAAGAAAATATATTCCAATGAAAATGAAAAGCACTTACTACATGCTTCACCAAGATAAACCCCAACAGGCTCTGAGTGTTTACTAACATAGGTATACGTATTCACATAACACCACCATTTCATGGCTCTCTCCTCTAACTGCTTGTTTATACACTTTTGATCTTGTGAATTACTTCCTCTATCTGATAATGTTGGGCTAGACCAAAGTGAAAGAAGGGAGATTTCATTTCCTTCTAAGCATTGAGATACATCAAGATAGAAGAGATGGGTACCTTAACTTACAATCTAATACCAATACCATGATAGCCATGTTCCTTACAAGGTTGCCTAAATGTCTTTCTTCAGAAGTGTTCTTTTATGGCTTGAATTACTTTAGAATCAGTCATAGGCTTATATATTTCAAAAGAAGGACAAACTGTCATTAACCATCCCGCCTCGATAGGCAGAGGATAATATATAACAGTTAGAGATATAAATATAGTACTGTACTTCCTGCATGGGGAGTTCACTACACCACATGGCTGCATTTCATGGCTTTCTTCTTCTATTTGCTTATTTGTATTCTTCTAATCTTGCAACTCGTAGATTATGCTTTTCGCGAGACTTCCTCTGTCCCACAATGTTTCCCTGGGAATTTGGGGGAAAGATGTAGCTTATATGTAACTTCTAGACTTATGAAGGTCGAGGCTTGGGTGACTTTAGACTGAGTCTTAGACTCTACAAAAGGTTATGTAGGCTAAGCATCCCACTCTGCTAGACAAGACGTATCTTGACTGTCATCCATTTACGACTGGCTACAGCTGCCGAATGCTGTCCTTCCCTTGAAAGTCAAAGATAGCTGAGACGTCACATACAAATATTCAAACATCGCTGACAGTAACCCGAATCTAGTACAAATATGAGGATAATGTCAACAGGATAATATACCATCAGGTTCAAGGCTACTTAAATAGTCTAGCCTTATCTTTATCTATTTTTAAAAAATGTGTTGTCACAAATAGGTTCAGATAACAGTGCTGATACATCATTCACATAAACTAATAGTCTGACAATTAGTTCAATAGCCTGACAGATAATTAGCTTTTTGTTCATTCGGAGAACCAAAACATGTGATATATTCAGCCTGGTAGAACCTAACTTTCAGTAGGTTGCAGTGAAGCTAATTACAAAGCAGGAATACTCTTCTTGCCAAAATCATCCATTGTGTATAATTGCCTTACATAGGCCTCAGAAGGCGGTTTCACTTCATTGCTTCTTGCTTGTCCTAAAGCTATGTCGAGCAAGTCAGTAAACTTTTGCAGTTCTAGGTTTACCATATAAAATGTAAACCTGGAAACTTCATATCTCTGCTTGTTACAGGTAACACATTCAGGGCTTATAAACTTTGTAATTGTGCACACTAATCACTATCCTGAAGGCCAGATGTGAGGTAAGCATCCCTGCCCTATCCAGTTACACAGCAAAATTACGAACTGCAGCTACACTGAATCCCGACTTCCGTAGCTGGAACTGGCCCTGTCCAACGTTCTTCTTCAGCCGTATCTCCATGATAGACTTCACCATCAAAAACCGTTCCAGACCATTTATCTTCGAACGGATGCAAAGCCATATGCATCACCCGCCGCAAGATGTCCCTGTCGCCATCAACCTGAACTCGCCGAATAACCTCGGCCAGAATCCACCCACGAGCCACGAACTTGGGGTTAACTTTCTTCATAGTTACTTCACGCTCAGCATCGCCGTTAGAACCAGGCCAGTCGTTTGTTACACGTAGCCGCCATTTTTCTAGCCATGCAGCAAATGTCTGTACTGCGGCTTCTGGAGCTTGAGGGTTCACAGAGAAGAGCGTGCGTACAATTTCCGGTGGAATACCTCCCTCGGTAGGAAGCTCAGAAGCTCGCACGCTGCTAAGGGTACGAAAGAATCCATGGAAGTCGAGTTTACAGTCTATGATGGCATCCAATGCTTCAGGAATGAACCCACCGATGTCATTGGATACACTGTGAAGCACGCCGAGACGACGGAGTAATAGCCGGCTGTATTCAGCCGTGAATACAGCTTTGTACTCCTCGCCAGCCTGGGCAATCAGAGCCTCGGCTCGGGGAATTATTGTACTCTGGTTTCTGGCAAAGTCTTCGTGCGAGCACATATCAGGCTGGTCTATAGCAGCACCAGCTCCCATGAGATGGCCCAGATCCTCACCTAACCTCGTCAAGTTCCACCATATAATGGACGGCTGGTTGCGGTAGCTGTAGCGTAATGTATCATCGTCATGATTAGGTGTATATGCTGGATCGAAGGTGTCCATAAAGGCAAACGGACCGTAGTCCATGCTGAGTCCCAGAACAGACGTGTTATCCGTGTTCAGCACACCATTCATGAAGCCGTAGACCTGCCATGAAGCACTGGTAATTGCACTTTTCCGCACAATGGCGCGGTAGAGTCGTGTGAATCGGTTCTCCTGTGTAGCCTCAGGGCCCTCAATGGCGTCCCGCGCAATACCGACCCGAGGTACTTCGAGCGGATAAGCACTAGATGCACTAGGATCCTGTAGGCGTCCCGGAAGTTTATCCCAGCCACCATAAACATGCTCGGCTACGTACTCTGCCAGAGTACGTAGCGTCTCGAAGTCACGCCGGACACGCAGTAGATCAAAGGTGCCTATACGGATCCAACTTGGCGCAAAACGCAAGACGATACCACACGGTTCGAAGGACTCACGAAGAGCCTGCACATCAGGGAGTCGTGTCAGTGAAAGCGCACGTGTGGTCTCAATTCCTAGAGCGTGGAGGGCTTCGCTTGCTATAAACTCGCGGATGCTGGAGCGCAGCACGGCCTTACCATCGGCAAAACGTGAGTACGGTGTCAGTCCAGCACCCTTTAGTTGCAGTTCATGGCGTATACCAGTTGCCGGATTTGTCGTCTCGAAAAGCGAGATGGCTCGCCCATCGCCAAGTTGGCCTGCCCATGATCCGAACTGGAAGCCACCATAGCATTGGGCCCATGGATAACCAGGCCCTTCCTGTGTCGTAGAGTCCCATCCTTGCACTAGATTTCCAGATACAGTGTTGAGGAAGTCGGGTTCCGAGACACTGAGTGCAGATATTCCTAGCGTAAGTAGAGCAGCTGGGCTAACCGCGAGCAGCTCGGGATTCTTCACAGATTCTGGACGCACATAGCTAAATAATGATTTTACTACTTGACGGGGACCTATTTGGTGGCGCGGTGTTGTGTCTGATGTCTTCGGATCAGGGTACTTGGGGTCAGCAGGGAGATTTGATGTGAAGACCCACGACTTGGGTAAGTCAGTGATCGAAACTCCCCCGTCTATCGGGGATGCTGTAGAAGCCATGATGGTGCGTCGTTGTGTAAGCCGTGCTAGGGTTACTCGATGCGGGGTTGGGGTTACAGTGCTATGACGCGCGATATAGAAAACGGATCGAGGCAACGACGAAGGTCGATGGCGCAAAATGTGAAAAAGCATATGAAATAGAGAACAGAAGAAATTAAATTTATATATTACGCAAAGAGAGGAAAGGCAGAAATATATATGTACATATATCAGTTCATTAAAGTACGAAAAATACCGCTTGGAGAACTTGTTCTAAGCTAACAAAAACAAAGGTGGAGGCGGACACTCGGAGGATAAGAATTTTTGTGATACAATGAGTAGAATGACTAATCAAGTACTATGCCAATAAAATACAAGCCTGCTAAAATAATGTCAACTAGAACATATGAAGGCCGGATGTAAGGAAAATAAAGTATAGATACAAGAAAAATGCAAGCAGAGATAGACAAAATCATGGAGCGTTATCGGCCCTTGGAGAAGCGCTTCAAAGTCAAAGAGAGAGAATTCCGTCTCTGTAGGATCCGATCTAGCTCTCTTTTACCTATGGCAGCTTGTAGCTCTATTGGAGGCTACTTAAACCTGATTAGAACGGGATATCAACTAGCTCATAGTCTTCTAGAATCCGAAAGCAAGAGAACTGCCATATGACGATATCATATCTTGCGTGATTCCACCTCCGAGCCTTCCTAGCCTTTTTACTTCGTATTAGGTAAAGAAGCAGGTTATTGGACTATTTAAGAAAGCAAGACCAGAACGTCAAGTTGTAGTGTTTCTTTTTTTTCATCATTCTCATTTCATCTTGATATCTTCTTCATTTTATTTAACTTGACTATCGTGACGTTTTATACAAATATCCTCACTGCAACCTTTCACACTCAACGATGGCAAGCCCATCCCCGC
>RHLR01000456.1:0-20309 GCA_009806335.1 Davidsoniella australis | reverse complement strand
TATATATATATGTAACCATGTACGCTTGTACGTCTATATCTATATGATATCATGCTGCGGTGGCCAGACTAAGACTACATGTACAGATAGGTCGCTCTTATTCGACAATCCGTAATTCAAAGACCCACAGGCATAATTCACAGTTGAGCATGCCTCTGAACATTTCTAGACAAGGCAGTACCGGTTAGTCGGTTACTCTTTAAGCGGAAATTCTTCTAATGGGCAAGAATCACTCACCTAGTGAAACCGATGAACTACTTGCATCTTGTACCATATAATTGAAATTCGATATCTAGGCAAAAGGCTAAGTTCTAGATCTTGACAGCATGTGACAAGAAGGGACAGTGGCAGGCAATATTTCACGCCTCCTCTATATCCCTTTCTTGCATTCTTGATCCACTTGATATGTCTGGTTGACGTGCATATTTCCCTTTCCCCTTATTCCAGAGACTACATGTAGACAGCTACTCAAAGCTGGCTATGCCTCTTGTGTCGTCTATTGTTGTTGTCGGTGGCGGGTTTAGTATGACTGATCATCGGATATGTGATATGGATGGGCGTCCATAAAGAAGATAGTGCATATAGGGTTACTTTCAAATAATGCATACGCGCGGGAAGCGGTGTGTGAGCTTAGGAGATCAAATCAATCTGAATCTCGAATCGTACTATCAGGCATAATGCTACTTGCTATTAACACAAATGCTAATCATGAACAACTACTACGGCATTCCCTGTATTCTTTACTTCGGTATCCGGTGAAAGAACCCAGCAAACGCCTTCCAGGCTACTACCATCTTGGCCGACAATCCCGTACAAACAGATCTTTCAATGTTGCATGTGAGATTAAGCCTACGCCTATTCTTGGGCTCTAAAGTACATATGTAGTTGTATAAGTGTGCATATCATATCATTTAACAAGGCTATTGTTCATTCCCTGGGTTGAACGCCGTAATTTGAAGCACACACATGTATACAGATAATCTTGCTAATGAAACAAGTCAAGTATACATATGATATGCTGCATGGGGTCATATCATATTCCTATTCGTCTAGGTTTGGTATGCTCTGGCCAGTTTGGGAGAAGAGAGACGAGGCTCGGAGTATCATTTGAAAAGTGCCGGATATTGGATCATCTAGATCTGGGACTTGCCGGCCCTATGGTCTCGCCTATGTATTATGTAGTTTATGCACTCAAGATGTATCCCAAGTGTATGGAAATGGAATACTTTATGTACATGTACATCCAAAGAACATAAGAACTCTAGGCAACAGAGTCTAAAACTAGGGCAAAAGAAAAGAATCAACATCCTGGGCTATGATTGGGTTTTAGCAAGATCCGATGATATGCAGCAGTACTTCTTTTTCCATCCCCTCAACTCTACGACTACATAGTACAGATACAGATACAGATACAGATACAGATAGAGTTTTTTATTTTTATTTTTAATTCATTAACTGTTAGTTCTTGGCAAAAAACAAAGTAGTGGCGATATGTCTATCCTTGTTCCAGTCACGGACTCATACAAAACGCTCAGATCACCGCCAATCTCACTTCAATTCCTTGTTCTTGGCATCTCCATGATATGCAAGTATATAGGTAAACCAAACTATATGTCCCTGTCTGAGATAAGCCAAGATGATTTGCAACTGTTTTATATCTTATGCGTACACGTAGTTGGTACAGGGAAGAATTCAAGCGTATGTTGAATATATGTATCTAGTCGAGATATGATTAAAAAGCATAACTGTGAGTAGTAGAGAAGAGAAATAGAATGATAGAAAGAAGTAGCAGAAAAGTAGAATAATAAAAAGAAAGAAAAGACTTATATGTCGAATTCCTCGATCTGGGTAGAGAATTAAGCTTCCTCTCAGCTTTAAACAAGCCCACCCACACTTTTGACGATGAAACTAGCGGACGAACAGCGGAACAACGGATTTGCCTGCAGTATTCATTGCGTAAAGACGTGGTAGAGAGCTTTGACTGCTAGTTTCCGTTAAAGTTATTTTTTGCGCCTAGGAGGGATGGATGGCCAGCAATAAGTAATCTTAGCCAGGTTCGACGTCCCTTCTAGGACTAGTTAGGACACGGAAAAAAGCAAGCGACATTCTACATGTATGTAGTTGCAAGAGAAGGACAACCCAGAAATCTATCTTTTTCAGGCCCTAGGTGAATAACAAGCGATGTTACGCTGAAAAGAGACTTATCGTAAGAGACTTATCGTAGCTCTATACTGACCACCTTCAGAGTTCCAAGACAATAGCCTAGATTTGGATTGTAGGTCCGTCCGGAAGTCTAGCTCTATAGTATAGAGTCCAAACACCATATGTGAAAAAAATGCAACTTGACACGCCCCAAGAAAATGGGGAACATAATAAAGCACGACCTCGCTGTTCTTTATGTTCTCTTTAACTTTTCCATCTCGTCCTGTTTCTTGTGTGTTTAAGAAAGTTTCTTCATGTTTAACATCGAAAGTTGTTTCGATACTTAGGTGTGTGGAATCTTGAATAAATACTTATATCGGAGGCTTTTGTTTTTTTTTATACATTCTTTTTCCAATTCTTTTTTGTTGAAAACCAACAGAAAAAACACACATTTATTATCTTCTTTCTATACCTTTCTAACTATACTATAATATCAATACTAGATATAATCCCTAGCTTCGAAATTACAACTCTTCATACATCGACTATCACTTGTTAGAAACGAGTATCTAGAACTGGACCAACTCATTCGACTATACGAACTAGTTCAGCTATCTTCTACAAACTAAAAAAAAACATAGTCTATATCTCAAGACCTCTAGTTTTCCACGCCTATATCGAAAATCAGGTCTGGGTCATACATCTTTGCTCACCATGACTGCCGAGTACACCAACATGTTGGTGGACTTCATTGCCCAAAGCCTCGCCAGTAGGGCAACTGATACAACTTCAATATCGAATAGCACTACCGATGTCACGCAACTTCCCGGCTACTATGATAACCGTGGCCCTACCATGGTGGCCGTCATCTGGACCTTGACCATCATTTCGTTATGCTTCCTCGCCCTAAGATTGTATTGTAAATGGATCATGCACCGTGGACTCTACTGGGACGACTGGGTTCTTATTGCCGCCTGGGTATGCTTGCCTCTTATACATCTTACACATATACCACCCAATGAACTACTCTGAAGTTTCTGCTCTGCCTCTTCTAACATTACTGGGCCCTATCTAGACTGGACTTTTGTTCACCTGTTCTCTGCAGACTGCTGCTGTCTCGTACGGTATCGGCAGACACGTCTATGCCATCGACCCCGATAACATCACCCCGGGTATCTTGCTGAGCAAAACAGCCGCCACATTCTACGTCGCGTCACAGGCATGGTCCAAGTCGTCTTTTGCCTTAACCCTACTGCGTATCAGCGAGCCTGTGTGGATGAAGAGAGCAATCTGGTTTGCCATCATTAGCATCAATGTGTTCACCTTCGTCTCATGCCTCTTCTTGTGGATCTCGTGCACGCCTCTCAAGAAAACCTGGGTTCCTGCTACCCCGGGCACTTGCTGGTCTCAGGACATAAATGTTGTTATGGGCATCGTCACTACCGCGTGGTCTGGTACCTGGGATATTGTACTGGCAATTCTTCCTTGGAAGATCCTTATGGGCCTCCAAATGGATCTCCGCAAGAAGATCGGTGTTGCTCTGGCTATGAGCATGAGTGTCTTGTAAGTGAAACCCGAACTAACCCTACAAAGACAACCCTTACATTAGTTGCGCCTATGTACTGACTAACCCTGGCTTAGTGCTGGTATCTGTGCCTTTATCAAGTGCTCTCACATGTATTTGCAGGCATCGTCGGATTTCTCTTGTAAGTACACACAACAAAACACAAATCACTCGGCCTGGCAGTATATTATACTAACTTTCAACTAGATGAGGGTGTTTCTCTGTCCATCTGGGGTGTTACTGAGGCCGCTGTCTCTATCATGGCCGCGTCTATCCCCGTCATGCGCGTTCTTCTTCGTCAAGCCATGTCATCCCGGAACTACAACCGGACAGATCCATCGAGCGGTGCTGCCAACAACAGCAACGCCCTTGGTGTTTCTACCCATGTTTCTGCTGGTGGAAACGACTTGAAGACCTCTGGTAGCGGCAAGAGTCGTGGTACCTTCACTACTACGTTGTCGTCTAAGACGCGCACTGCTAAGGGCGAGATCGAGATCTTTGCCATGACGAATATCAGTGAGCGCAGTTTGCCGGCTAGTGTCTCACAGATGCCGTTGCGTGGCCCGGGTTTATAAGTCTATCTCAGACTAAGAAGACTCCGTTCTTGTCTATGACGTGGAATACAAAACGAATAGACTAGGCGTGGTGGGGGTCAGTCTTGATATATGACGGCCACAGAGACAGATAAATATTCTCTGCTCTGTCTGTTGTATTATTTTGTGATATCTATGTGTGTTTCTAGTTAGTTAGGGTGGACGTTTGTGATTTATTTTTACCAGGTACTTTTGTTCTCTTTTATAATTACACAAAAATAAGATTGTATGCTTTCGCTTCTATTTGAGAAGTATAAGTACGTTCACTTACACTTTTATATGACATGTTGGTTAGTATATATACTATACTATACGTAAAGATAATATGTGATACTGGATATTTGGAGCGTAACAAAGATACTTTTGGTTTAATTCAAATCTACCAACACGAAAAAAAGAAATAAGAAAAACAAGGCAAAAAAAGAATATCTAATAGCGCAAAGTAACCCCCATAGATAATACCGATACCCATATAAAAGGAAAAGAAAGAAAAAAAACCATTAAAAGAAAGATACAGACAAGAAACAACACTAGCCTATAGATAGGCCATCCATAAGGCATCACTTAGTGCCAAACTCATGGGGTTCACTGCCTTAGCCACTAGATCAATGACACTTTGCGTAGCTGGCAGATTGCCCACGCTTTGGCAAGCCAATGCTGCCGCCTTCTTGACAATCGCGTCGCTGTTGAGCTGTACACTTTCACGAAGCTGGCTCTCAGTCATATTGAGCGCGCCAGCCCCACCGGGACCTCCTACACCTCCAGCTCCACCAGCCGGCTGTCGTTGGTGACTGTTGAACCAGTGGATAATCTCGTCACGCACAAACAGTGCCAGCGAGTGTTCCAGTTCTACGCCGGCAGGCTCCGTTAGTGACCGAGCAATCGACAGCATCGATGACGTGAAGATGCCTTCAGTAGCTAGCGGGCCCATGAGCATTTGCAAGTTGGGCGTTAGACGGAACGGAACCGGCTCTGGGTTGTGGAACCACGGCTTCGAGGACGACACATAAGGTATCAAGTCTGAGCCCCAGATATTTCCTGTG
Organism: Davidsoniella australis; assembly: GCA_009806335.1. Lineage (NCBI taxonomy): Eukaryota > Fungi > Ascomycota > Sordariomycetes > Microascales > Ceratocystidaceae > Davidsoniella > Davidsoniella australis. The sequence continues at coordinate 14,967 of RHLR01000456.1, read as the reverse complement.
GCCCGAGAGATGTTCATCTTCTGGGGCTGTCTGTTGTGCATAGACAGCACGTAAGTCATGAACGACAGAGCCGCCAGCTGGTAAGAGAACTGCTTGCGGAACAGGAAGAACTGCTCGTAATCGGGGTAGATGGTGTGGAAGTAGTCGAGGACGATGTGCTGTGGGACCAGCTCTTCCTGGATAGCCATAAAGACTTGGTAACGAGCTTGAGCATTCTGGTCGCCGTTTTGAGTCGGTTTCTGGTGAAATAAAGAGTTAGTATTGGCTGCAGACAACGCTGGTTCAAGGGATTTACTTACGCCGTTCTTAGCATCTAGAAGTGCATGTAGTCGCTCGATCATCACTAGAATAGGCTTGTCCTTGGGAATGCCATTGCGACGGCAATAGCTATCGAAGACTGCCTGGAGTGAAATGTATGACACATCTTGATGTACCATGCGTAGATGAGCCGCCAAGGGGACCATCCACGGCAGAGTGAACTTGAGATCGCGACGTCTGGTTTCCTTTTTGGCCGCGAGTGTCTCGTTGAGACCACGGAATAGTTGGCAGGTCTTCTCTTCTCTGCGGCAATGCCGGGCAGCAGGATGCTGAACAGCCCATGAATGAACGCTGCCGTCGTGGCCCCGGATCTTGAGGCGACGATAGCTAGCACTGATACCACGGACAAGATCGACATTGGGCAGGAAACGCTGGATGCGAATAAAGTCCTGGTTCTTGTCTCTGTGTTGAAGATATTGGCCCGGCATCTCGACGTCGTCGAACTTCTGGTACGAGAACTCACTGAGATGTGGCGAGAAGGACTCCAGGGGAACTGTGTGAACTCTGCGATCCAGCTTCTCTTCGAACTTGTTGCGCCACGTCCGTAGGCGTTGAATGTACTCGTACATAGTAGGCTTGACCTTGACGAAATCCTCTTCGAACGAAGCCTTGATATGGGGCGGCAGGATAGTATCTGCGAATCGGGTGATGTTGGTTTCCGTGGCCGCGGGAAGCTTGACGTCCTTTCCGAAAGAATGAGGCATCCGACTGACATAAGCAAGACCATCATTGAGTAGGGCGACGATAAGACGATAGGCATCTTCGTCGAGAGGACACTTGAACTGCTTCTGGATCTGGTCAACCATGGTCTCCATCGAAAGAGCAAGCAGTGGGAAAGCCGTTTTGAGGGTAGCCACCAGTTTGTCGAGGGAATCCCAGACATGGTGTTTTCCGGGATCGGAGGCATCAGCCATGAGTTGATCAGCAGTGCCAGGACGAGATCCATTGACATTGGCAGTGCCGTTAGCATTAGCTTGCTGTGCCTGTTGAGCACGTTGTCTAGCCTGGCGTTGCTCGTGGGTTTTGCGGAGAGCAATCACATCGTCACGGATAGTGCGCAGATGGAAGTAAAGCGCCTGAGGATAAGACTTGGCAATCTCGTTGAGAATCAGCTGTAGACAGGGCGCCTCCTTGTGATAGAGACCACCGAGAAGTTGAGGGATGAAAGTGATCCAATACCAAACAGGGATTTCGCTCTTGTACTCGTCAAAGCCTCCAGATATCTGTCCCTTAGCGTCGTCCAGGCTGAGCAGCCAAAGAATACGAGCAACCAGCTTGCGGCTCTTTGCATTTCTGAAAGAAGCGGCAGCATGTAGATACGAAATGAGGGCAAGACGACCAAATTGAAGGTTGGTGGGCTCGGCTTTGAACTTGGCGTCGTGGAAACGACCCCATTCAGCCCACGCTTTAGGCGCAGCAATATCGAACCACAGCGCCGTTCCATAAGCCTGATCAGCTTCGTCCTTCTCATTCAGTCTCTCCAAGAACATACCCTTCAGAGTGTAGAACTCAGCCTTCTGAGGCGGGGTGAAGTAGTTCAAATTGGTGTTGTTGATGACCTCCAGACCGGATTTAAGCTCTTCGGGGTTCTCAAAGTGGCATTTGGCCTGTTCACGCAGCTTCAGGAAGGCTTCCTGGATCTCAATGTTGGGCAGGGTATAGATTCTGCTGAGCTGGTTGATGCACACATCGCTCAGGCCATGCTTACGGGCAACATGAGCAAATCGGTTGATGATCCATGCCGTCTCGTGGTATCCCCGATAGGCATACGACGTGTTGGACGTGTTTGGTTGGTTCTGTGGCGCCAGCTTCAGGTAAGTGTGGTTAATCAGAACAAAGATATGCTGGCGCCAGCTAACCAACTCTTGCCACGCCTGGATGTCATCCCAAGGGTTGGGCAACCGGTCTCTCCAGGCTCCCAAAAGAAGCTTGAGCTCTCCAGATTTTACATCCAAGTTCGCTTGAGTAGTGGAAACGAGACTCTGGCAGATGACACTAGCGTCGTGGAGCTCAACAAGCAGCTGGAAGGTTTGCAACAAGGAAACATGAGCACCCGTGAACGAATTGGGCAGCTGGTGCCACTTGCGGATCGTCAGCTGGATGCTCTCATCACAGACCTTGCCAAAGTCGAGCGAGGCCATGATGGGCAGCTGTTGGAGCTGCAGCGGCGCAGGGGGCTGAACCTTGGTAGGGGTAGAGGCACCGCTGGTGTCGGCCTGAGAATTTTGCTGGGAAACTGCTTGAGTGGCCTGGACGTGATTTGCTTGGATTGCCAGGCTCTCGTGATGTAACTTGAGCAGCGTCATGAAAGACTGGAAGTACATGCGGCGGGGTGTTGGTGCGTCCATGACACCCTTCAAGATATTATCCAAAGCATCACGAGGTTCGGCAGTCTGCCACATGTCCGTGGCTCTCCAGGCACACTCCAACAGAAGGTCTTGGAAATTCTCGAGCTTGGCAAACTCTTGTAGAATCTCCCATTGCTGCAACTTCATTGCACAAGAAACCCACTCGTCCTCCCAAAGCATATATTCGGCAGGCTGATATGGAATTACTCCTGTGCGTGCCCGGATTTGCGCTGCTTCGTACATCTTCTGAGCTTTGTCCCATAGGCCGCTTTGCTGGAAAGATAGCGCAGCATTAGTCTCAACGAACTGGCAGCGACGTCTCCAAGCGCCATAGAATAAGTCATCGTCCTGCAAACCGGCATACAGCTCTATGAGCGCATCAAGATTACTTTCGCGGACAGCGGCTGATTCGGTATCAGGCTTGATAGCAGCTTGCTCCATCTGTATCAGACCAGTGTACCAGCTACCATATGTTCTAGCCACATATTTCAACACATGAGGAGGCAGCTTGCAGTCAGGCCAAGCCTTGGAAGCGCCATCAACCAGCGATTGTACAACATTGGGGCGTTTGTCAAGTTGGCGAGAGTGGTACTCCTTTGTCAGCAGCACCACCATTGCCTTTTGCAGGTCAGCGCGGTCATCGCGGAACACTACACTCCAGAACAACGGGAACAGAGCTATCCAAAGCTGGTGAGAGACTGTTGTATCGGTATGTTGAAGCTGGGCAAGCGGCTCTATGATATCGCGTACTTTCACATCGGCAAGTTCAGATACAAAAGACCGATGGCTAGCCACGAAACTGTCGAAGCGGTCGTCGGCCATCATGGGGGGCTCGCGAGTCTTATCGTCTGAGTGCGTAGACAGGAGAAGCGTGATAGGCAGGGTGCGGAAGTCGTCGCCTTGAAGTTGTGCTGGCGCGTTACTCTCGATGGAAGCCAGTAGAAGCTGAGAAGCCTGCGATAACCAGAAAGAATCGGCAAGCGAGTCCCAGTTCTGGCCTGCAATGACGTAGGCAAGACGGGCAGCTGCTGTTCTAGACAAGGACTTATCAAAGATGGCCATGAAGCGGTTTCGCAAGACTGTATCTTGAGCACGAGTTCCAACAAGGAAGGCTTGCTCCATTCGTACAGTGAGCTCGGTACGGGCAATCTTTGGATCCTCGTAGATACGCAAAACTAACTCGAGGAAGCGGTTTAGCAAAGTAGGATCCGATCTCTGTTCAAAAGCAAGCATCTTGTGCAAAACCGCCGTTTTCTCTTTGAGTGTAGGCCAGATAGCATCAGAACGGAATACCCATCTCTCTACCATGACAAGAATAGCCTCACATAGCTCCATGTGCTGTGACTTTTCCACCAAGGTTGCAAGAACACTCAAGAACGGCCGGCGGTGATCTTGTAGGATTTCCATACGAAGAGCCACTGTATGGATTGCCTTCAACATAAGATTGGTCTGCACTTCGAGGCGATAAGGCGACATTTCGTCTGAGCCGCTATTTGAGGATGCCTGGGCGCTGGCCATGGACGAGCTAGCAGTAGCTTGGGCAGCAATCGCCTGGTAATGCTGGACATGCTCGCGTGCTAGGCGGCTCTGTAGAGCCCGCATGAGTGCTGGAATCTGAGAATCAATCGGGGACTTCTTCCAGCGGCCGAGAGACCATAAAAGGTTGACGCCAGACATGTAGTTGTTGCTTGCCATGGCTTCATTGGCCATACTAGACAAGGCAGAAACAGTCTCGGACATGGGAGCCTCGGCATCACCATCGCCATCAGCATCTTCCATGATAGTATCTTCGGGAGATGCCTCCAAGAGACGAAGCATCAAAGGTTTGATTTCATGGCCCTGGTCGCATTTGAGATCTGAGCCATGCAGACAATCCTGGACCTCGGGGTTTTCAGACTTAAGACAGCGGTCGATGAGCTTGAGAATCTGAGCAAGATTGCGTTGAACCCACTCATCACTTTGAGAGTTCACAACGATACGGAGAACTTGGAGCATGTTGACGACTCCACAGAGTGCCTTTTCGTCGATTTTAACGTCCTTATCATATACATCGGCAGATAGAACAATAGCAGCCTTGTCGCTGAGCAAAAGAAGCTCAAGAATCTGGCCAAAGAGGTCGAGATCGAGGTCTGCCCAGTACTGGGGCTGCAAGAGGTTGTAAAGAAGAGCAAAGGCCCGGCGGGAGAGATCCGGATGGCTGTGGGAAGGAGTGTTTGTCGGGGTTTCCTTCGGCTTAGCTGATGGCACCGGGTAACGCTCGCCATTGAGATGAGCAATGAACTCAACCAACTGCTTGAGCATGCGCAGGCGGACGGGAGCAGGAATCTGATACTCGGAGCGCGGGGCGGTGACAGCCTGTGCGGCCGCAGGAGTTCCCATGGCCATAGGAGAGCCAGCAGAGGCCTCCGTATCATCAAGCTTGCGCTTTCGAGATACAGGAGAGGCAGTCAGAGAGCTAGACTGTGAGGGGCCCTCCACGCGACGTTTCTCCCACTCCCAAATCAACCACATCATGTTCAGGGCGAGTTTGCGGCTGTCAGATGAAGAGCTGGAGTTGGGAATGACCTTCCGGATTGACTGTATCACAGCCATGGCATATTTCTCGCGTGCCTCGAAGAAAAGATTAGGGTGTTTGACCAAGAAATGGAAGATGTTCTGCATTTGCTGGCCATTACTGTGGCCCTCATCCAAGAGGACTCTTCTAGGGGCGATAGCCCATTGGAGACTCTTGTCAGTACGCGCTTCTCCGCAATACTTTGGAAGCACTGGAGCAACGAGATCAAGACCTTGGAAGACAAGATTTCTTCCCTCGTTGTCCTTTAGGCGGAGGAGTGCGCAGTATATTTGCATGATAATCTTTGGCGGTGTTTCATACAGCGCGATGAAATATGCTATGACAACATAAGCAGCATGCTTGATGACGACATCGTCAAGACGGATAAAAGTCCATCCAAACTTGATGATCTCTTTCCGGCTGTCCTGGAATGCCTCGTGGTGATACTTGATCAAGAATGCGGAAAGCTGGAGAATCTCTAGACGCGTATGATCAATCTCGGGACTGCTATCGTCGGAAGTCGTATCCGGATGAACCTTCCAGATCTTGGTGTTGATAGCCTCCATAATCGATACATCAATGAGGGGCTTGTCAACTGTCTTGCCCCAATTCTTCATAGCATCCATTGCGAAGATGGGGTTCACGATATTACGTAGAACGAATTTCTTTGTTCTTTGTGACACCGTTTTAGAGCTATACGCATCCAGGCACTTGAGAATGGTTTGACGCAAGAACTCCACGTCGTCGCTGCAAACAATAGATTGGTAGATGTGGTGGACCAAGCGCGGTGAAGATGGCAACACTTTGACCATCATAGCATCGATTACCGTCAACAAAGGATCGAGATTACGGGGCATGTGCTGTAGAGAGTTGAGCAAGATAGTGATAGCTGCCTGTGATGCCCTCGCAGCAGGGATTCGGAGGTGAGATGGCAGTCTGAGGTTAGCCGATAGAGACGCCTTGGCACTCAATCCTTGTTCCAGTTGAGCAGCAGCATTGCGCACCCAAGTAGTCACCTCGAGACGCTTTAGCCAAACCGCAGCTCCCGGTGCCCGACTCAGAGACTCCATAATATAAAGAGTGTTGACCATAACGATAAACTTGGTGTCAGTGTTTTGTGAGATGACATCGTTACTTCTCTTGATCAAGGCATCAATCTCGCCGTTTGCTACTTCGCGCAAGGGATTGCCGGTAGTGTCGCTTAGTGCCTGTGAAAATAGAACACCGTAGCGCTGATCCTCAAGCTTGTTCAGACACAAGGCCCAAAGATCCTTCGGGTAACGGTTGAAGTACTTGAAGACAGGCTCACGGAATGGCGTGGTTCTTGTGCGTCGAAGGCCAGATTCGAGATCCAAGAACATCTCAACGAGCTTCTCCTTGAACTTTTCAGCTTCGGGAGGCAATAGGTGGAAGATGTTGAACAGCAAAGAGATAACCTTGATGCTTTGGGACTGTTCGAACAATGTAAACGAAAGCTTGTTGATGACGGCAGGATCGGATAGAGTTTTCACATGATCTAGCAACTTGGCACCGATTTCGACCTTAAAGTAGCTAGTGAGTAGCTTCAAGAGTCGAGCGAGGTTCTCAAGGCAGTGTGGCGTTAGCTTCTTTGGATCCTGAAGGTTTGCCAGTACCGGCCTCAATCCACTTTGCAATAGCTCCTTGGGCAGCTTTTGGGTAGGTGTCAGAACGCCACGTAAAGCCTCGCTACCGGCTTCGATCGTTTTGGAGTTGTCCGAGTACAGGCACTTGAAAAACGCAGTCACAATCTTGGTTCTCGTCATGGTATTTGGCGTCTTAGCGAACTCTTCGAAGCTCATGGCGTTGCTCAAAAGTTTCAAGCAGGATACACGCAAGTTGACGATGTTTTCACGTGTACGATACTCAGAGAACTTGTTCGCCAACGACTCGTCAGGAGCATCTGCCAATGCCAATGACTCCATCAGTAGCCGCATGAGTGGTTCGTCAAAGACGACCCACGAACGGTTCAAGTTCATGTGGTACGTGACAGCATCAATGTAGCCAATCTGAGTTGCAAAAGGAAGCGCACGCAGGGGTTTGGCGTAGACAGTTTGCAGCAGACGCTCCTTTTGAGGCTCAACAAGATCCCAAACATCGCAGCCCGCAGCCTTGGCAATGAGCTCGAGGGACTTCTTGGCGGTTTCTCTGACGTTCTGGTTCATGTGTGACAAGTCGGCGTTGAAATAGGCGCATATTTGGTACATCTTACTCTGTTGACGCTGCGGTTTCTGCTGTCCAAGAGCGGGTGACTGTGCAGTCACTGGAGTGGGGGGCTGAGAATTCGTCGCGGGCTGTCTGGTCGATAGGATATCCTCCTTCTTGATGTTCTTAGTGATGCGTTGTAAGAGAATGTCCAAAGCAATCTGGGCAGACGAACGGGTCTTCTCCGATAGGTCTTGTGGCATATCCTTGACAACATACATCAACGCCCGGATAAACTCGATTGTCTGCTTCGGTGTGAGCCATCCTTCGCCAAGGTTAAGCTCTGTCAACAAGAAACGGATACCAACTGTGCCGCCGTTCTTAGTAAACCACTCTTCTTCAAAGCAAGCATGCATGAGAACGCCGCTAATATAACTAAAGAATGGAACCATAGCAACGTCTTTTTCTTCGCCAAAGATGATGGTAGAAGCTGTGTATACCTCGCGGATGGCACGCTTACCAGCCTCCCGAACATCTGGATGATCGGATGCAAGAGCCTCAACAGCGGCATCCGCAAGAACACGGCTATCGATATAGAGAGTACCTTCTCCAGCCTTGGGGTTGAAGGGGGCCTTGAGTCTCTTGGCGTCGACTAGTGCACGGCCAAACTCGATAATCGTAAAGTGATGGCAGATGTTGACGAGGAACGTCTCAGCCTCCTCCTTGAGTTCGGGTACGGAAGTAGCTGACATAATAGCTTTAAGCAGCTTCTGGAGCATCTTGTCCTGTGCTTCCCGTTTCGCAATCGAGCGGTCACGGTCTGGAACGACAAATGGCTGGAAGTTGAATTGCTCGCTGTTCTGGAGCATGTCATATGCCTGAAGACGCAGAAGTCGAGGATAGTCATCGGGAAGGTTTTCAGCACCAATACGAAGTTTGACCTGTGCGATCACGAACTTAAGAGCCAAGTTCTTGTAGTTACTCTCGGACTGATTCTTGCTACTGTTGGCGTTGGTTTTGGTGTTGGTTCGCGGAAGTTCGGTCAACTTCTCGATGGCAATATCTATTCCCAGTTCGACCGGGAAGGCTCTGTCCTTTTTGGAGCCGATCAAGCGTACATCGAAGCTTGCAGGGTCAGATGCAAAGTCCTCAAATTTGAGAGGATTCCGAAGGACCATAGACTTGCGATTACGACCACCAAGTTTACCCAGAATTCTCATAGTCGTGTGTGAGTGGAAATGGGGGTAAGGATGTGGGCGAAGATGGTCAAACAGAGCAGTCATGAGATCATCCATGACGGGGAGAAGAATCGGGTCAAGGTAATCAGCTGTAAGGTTATCGACACAGAGCTCCAGAGTGCGGAGACCTTGACTGACTAACTCAGGGCCAGAACGCAAAGCAACAACAAGAGGTCTCATCAGGAAACTCAAGTACGGTAATAGATTGCTAAGTCTAGCCGGTACTGTTAAGCAAAGCTCCACATAGAGATCTCTTTCATTGGGACGACGTGCAGCTAGCAACAAGTTGTTGAGTACCTCTAAAAGCATTTCAAGAAGAGGTAGGATCTGCTTATAAAGATGCTCAAACTTTCCACCGCCGATACTCCGGAACAACGAGCGAAGTAGCAGGAAGTAGTTCATAGGCTCTTCAGCCTTGGTTGACAACTTGATAGACTTTGTGACAATATCAACAACATGGGGTAGCAAGATGTGCTCGTTTTGCGATGCGAACAGCGTCACGGCCATGAAAGCAAGTTTGAAGAGACGTAGAAGAATCGAGGACTTCTTGACATCCGCAGTTCCAACTTCATCTATCCGAGCCATCAAGAAACGCAGAAGCATACCGCAAAAACTAGGTGAAGTAGCCTCACTAGCTAAGAAGAACTGTGGAATGTGAAGCAAAGCAGGATGGTCAAAGATGAGTTCGTAGAGGTGAGGTATCTCTTGCAAGAATATTTCATGGAAAGTTGACGGGTCAATGGCATGGAACAACGTAGCGAATGACTCTATCAGCTCCTTTTCTTCTTTGCTACTGGAGTTCATGAATGTGTTAGCCATGTACTCGGCAGTAGATGTGAACTGAGCCTCCTGCTGAAGGGGTTTCTCTACGTCATAATATTTGAAGACCTGAGCTCCTTGTCGAAACGTCTTGATCATGATGCCAACCTCTTCTGGTGAGAAACCACAAGTGAACTCTTGCCAATTAGACGGGGCATTTGTAGTATCGACAGCTGGTGTGGTTGGGTTACAGAGGCGGAGTTGGTAGAATATCCGCTTCAGTCCGTGCATCATTGTCTGGAACAAGAACTTGTTTTCATGGACAGGGTCACCGGCACGATCCAATGGGCCGGCAGGACGAATGGGCATAGCTGAGAAGATGTCGACTTCATCCCAATCTGGCGCATGATCCTTTTCAGCAAGATGAGTCTCGACAACCTCGTACGAGCCATTAGCTAAAGCCTTCGAGCGTTTGACGGCATTGGGATATTGGTGGTTCATATCGGCAAACTTATCAGCAAAGGCTTCCATGATGACCATCAGGTAGTACCGTGCATCCTCCTTATTTTCCATCTTCGCAATACTGTCAACCATATTAATGAGCAGGCGGGCACTCATACTCTGGAAACTAGTACCGGGGAATGAGTTCTGGAGGTTTTTAGTGTAGACACTAACGGCTTTACGGATCTGGTCTGGCTTCAACTGCTCACGAGCATTATGAATCAAGTCAGCAAGCATGCTATAAGCCAATGGTCTGATAGTCTCGTGGACGGCCAGACCATCGCCAATCAGCGTTTCTTCGTCGAGCAAGTCGTTGATGTGTGGCAAGAAAAAGGAATGAAAGTTGAAGTGAATCATATGTCTCAAGGCAATCAATAGTTCCTTGCGTGTGCCTGACTTTTCTCGGGGGCAGTCGCGCAGCAAACGGACGATGATAGACGGCAAGGTCCGAGTGACATCCACCATGTCCTTGTGATATTGTCTAAATAAGAAAACAAGGAATGTGAGGGTTTTCGCTTGCGCACCGATTAGGTCACCAAAGGCAGCCCGGTTTTTTATAGCGCTGCTGATACCAGTGAAGAACTGGCCCTTCTGGGCAGCTTGTGCGTGTGCCTGTTGCTGGGCGGCGGCTTGCTGGTTCAAAACTGCCTTCGTGGCAGGTATGAAGGCCTTGACGTTCGCAGGAACGATCTGACGATAGGTGGAAAAGATTGCGACCACTATGATCGGGCATTCAGATAGAACCTTGAAGGACTGCATGCCCTTCACCAACGTCCGGTTTTGTTGCTGCTGAGGATCGACACTGAGATCATTAACCGAAGATGCCGGAGAGTCTGGGCGTGGCGGTTGGAAAGCTGCCTGTGCATTTCCAGCAGCCGATGCAGTGGTGGCAGCAGCAGGAGCAGTTGACGATGAGTTATCCAGCTGCTCACGTACTATAGAGCCGATCTGGTTGAAGATCTCTTGAATTAACGACAAGAACGGCTGGACTTTGGCGGATGCAATCTTTTCCGGATTGCGCATGATATCGGCGACGATTTTGACACATAGGATGGCATTTTCTTCATTGTCGATACGGATTTGTGCCATAAGAACGTCAATGAGCTGATTCAGAAGGCCCTCGATGAGTTCAGTAGCAGTCGAGCTGTTCGGAAGTCGGGTCAGAGTGTCGAGAACAGTGTGTCGTAGACGCTTCATACAATTAGCGAGTGAATCTCATCATAGTTACTATTTTCAAGATCTTACCTGCTCGACCGAGCCGCTGTGAAAGCTGGGCTGTCCTTGTAGGACATTGATAAATACTGGAAGCAAAAGCTGAAGCAACCGGGGAAGCTGAGGACTGCTAGTATAATGGTCTATCGTTTCCCGGATGGCGATGGCAGCCTCCAGTCGAGTCTTATGATCTATAGCAGAGTAAAAATGTTAACGCAAGTACACCAAAGCTAGTATATGCTCGTTTTCTTCCCAAAACTAGGATATACATATATCAACGAACACAAGAATGACGAACCTAGCCGCCATTGCCCAGGCGCTGGATAGACTCGTCAATAGCGGTCATATCAGATTACAGTGCGCATTTGAGGTGCGCAGGCCTCTGGGGTTTAGAAGGTCAAGTTCAGCAGAGTTTCGCGACGGCGCGGCAATGGTGGTGATCCGGCTACGATAGTTGGTGGCAGAAAAAGCAGTATCACGACTACAAGGCTGAGGAATAGGAAATCTATGCGCCGGTGTTGCAATACTACAGTAGATACGACGCGACAAAATAGTGATTACTAGCCGTTACAGTCAAAATGGGTAAGGCAATCAAGCAATCGGGCTTTTCGTGGGGCAAGTAAAGAAAAAAAGAAATAAAAGGCTGATATACAGATGTTATTAGTAGAGCTAGTGATGTCACGAGAACTGTACGATGTCAATCACGGCAAAAGAAAGAATAGAGAGAAAAATAGTTGGGAAAAGGCGAGGCATCAAACGCTAATAGAAGCTCTCAACCCAGTTGTATACTAGTGCATAGCAGCAGTCAGTAGCAATGGCGGCAAATGGTGTTGATGTAAAGTTGTGGGTTGCGGTTTAGATATGAAAATCAACTAGGCCACCAAGTTTTAGGTGGGATAGAAAATCACCAGCGAGGGCTATAGCTTAGCTTACTATACAATAGTAAAGCAATTGGTAGAACGATTGATAGAAAGTAGTTAAACGGAGAAACCTGGGATTTCTAGAGTTGGGGCATCCAGTCGCCAAAACCAGAATCCGCTAGGTACGGAATAACTATGATCCGGGATCTTTTATGCCCTCCTATTGGCTATATGCATGGTATAAGTGGGGTGGCTCAGACCCGATTCAGTAAGGGTTAATTATACAAGCTTACATCTTTTTTTTTTTAATTCATTAATCTTATGGAGCTATAGAGCTATGAAGATGTGCAATCTTACATCTAGTTATGTTTTTAATCACCAGATGAGGAAGCACTTGTCGTTCTGTGCTACTTTTTAAAGCCATTTCTTATGCAAGTTGTCTTGTTTAAACCCCGAACTCATAGCTTATAACTACATGAAAAGAACAGTAATAAACCTTGGTATTGCTAGTTGCATGAAATAGACCACATGGTAACAATCTCTTAAGTCGTTTAGGCACGAGCTGTAGTTTAACATAGTTATAGAAATCTAATAAAAAATTACACAGGTAAGATTGGTTATTGTACATATTTCCACAGATTTGCCTTACAGTATAAAAAGTACTTTTTTTAAAAAAAAGAAATTTGTGTAATATATAATTCACCAACGTTAGATCTTCGTTAGATTTCAATAGGGTTCCATTGTGTAACCAGACAAACCCAATTATTCATACATGTAAATTTGAACGCCATACCTAGGGTTATCGTATAGAATAATAGGGTTTGTAGTCTGCATCCCTCCAAATCACTCAAAACGATAAGATCTCGAACCTTCTTGCAGCAACTTGTATAAACCAGTCTCGAGAATAAATACCTTCTAGCACAAATAAATACCCTTTAACTTCCCCCTTCTTTGTCTTTTTCGTTTTTCTTCATACATCAAACTTCACACCAATTGATCAAGATTATATGTACGCTACCATAACCTACAGACAACAACAACCCCTCCTATGCTGTCACACAAATTGAGCGTTAAAGCGATGTCTTTCTTTTATAAATCATGAACTGGACCCGTAATCTAACCGGCTTTACTATATAGTATTCATCTCATCACATTCGCAGTGAACATCTTGTTTTCTATTAAATACCTTTTTATTCCTATCGATCATGAGTGGTACTCACACTGCATTCTTTTACGGTATGTATACTTGATACTCAATATGTACAATAATGAATCAAGAAACTAACAATGATTCACCACAGGGACCTTGGTATGTGTATACTACCTATTTTTTTAAACCGCAAAAACTGCCTAACTCGTTCGTTTCTAGATGGCCCCAGAGGTCTTTTTCACGGTGATCTTGAACGGCATTCCGTCTGATGTTATCCGTAGCCTGTACACATTCTCACCTGCTATCCTCAAAGACCACATCCGCCACCGTGTTGAGGGAGAAGACTATCCTGGCGTTATTCCCGAGAAGTCTCAATCTGTCCGTGGTGTTTTTACTTCTGGGCTGACGGATGCTAACATGGCCAAGCTGGATCTATTCGAAGGCACGGATTATGAACGTCGTGAAGTGACTGTGACCGTGCGTGATGAAGAGGGTAACGAACGACAGGAAAAGACATACACATATATATTTAAGAATCCTCAATTCCTTGAAAAGGGCGAGTGGGACTTTGAACACTTCAAAAACGAGAAACTACGCAAGTGGTCACGCAACGAGTTTGTATTTGCAGGTCAGTAAACATGAGTTACATAGAAATTCAAGGCTTTTGAATGCGTGTGTACTAATCTGTCGATATTTCAAATATTATAGACTGCTTTGACTCTGCCACTGTTGCCTAAGTCTATCGTTTTCTTCACAATAACCATGTATCATCCCGATGCGTCATCTATCCGTAGAAACTTGGGATCAAATTCGTTAGCCACTATTGATTCTTATGATAAGATACTAGTAACACTATATCAAGTAACGTTCAGTGATTTAACTGCAAAAGCAAAAATGATATAGTGCATGATAGCTGATATTCTGCCTTAGAGAGCACTAGAAAATGTAAGGGCTCTCTCACAATAGCCTACTTGCTTTATCAGTACGACTACAATAACTTCTAGCCATAAATATTCTACAATGAAGCGATCTTGCGTGCCGAGTATGGAACTTGTATGTCAAAAACATAATTAAAACTGAAGTTTGTTTGTGCATATCTATGCGTATGTTGATCATTGCTTTTGTAAACAACGATGAAGAAGAAGAAGCTTACATGAAATATCAATTATTGTTACTGTTTGATGAGAAACTAGCGCACATTGTACCAAAGAAGACATAGATCAAGCATAGTACACGGACAATACGAGTATCTTGGGATAGTGTTGGTTTATTGTAATGATAAATTGGAGATTAAACTGAGTGAAGTCAGTGGCTACGCAAAGAAGTCAATTCAATCTTCTTTTGCAAGTGTTCAGTGCTTAGTAAAGGTAGCTTGAAGGCACAAAAGTGGCAAGTTGATGATTATGTACATAAATTTTACAACTAATGGCTTGGAGTTTTTTTTTTTACAAAAATATGTAGTTCTCGATTTCGACAACTACATATAGAAGATGGAATAATGGTTCACATAAATTTTATGTAGTCGAATGAGCTACGATTCGCAAGGACTCTTTAGACGTTGAAGTTCTGTTACAGGAACGGCTTCAGACCCAAAAAGTCAGATCAATGTTTAATATTCCCAATTGTATGATCCTCACCAGGGGAGTACGCTTTATAAGCGTATGTAGACACAATAATTGTAAGTAAAGATCTACGTCATCGATGTAGGCGCTACACGAAACTCCCAGCCATTTGCGGAGGACCGAATTGATGTAGCGTTGAAATGCGGCAGGGGCGTTTGTCAGACCGAATGGGATCACGTTCCATTCAAAAGCGCCCAGGGGAGTCCGAAAGGCGGTTAACTCCTCATAGCCTGGGGCTATAC
>RHLR01000455.1:0-20332 GCA_009806335.1 Davidsoniella australis | reverse complement strand
GCTGAGATGTACCAGGGTTTCTACGAGTCCGTCGAGGTTGTTGGTTCTAACTGCATGTCTACCGCTCACATGGAGAAGTTCATCGAGAGCGCCACCTCTGCTCTAGACGACTACAAGGAACGTGTCAAGCAGCGTGTTGAGGATAAGGAGGATGGCACCGGCGAGGCCGATGAGGATGAGTCCGAGGAGCTCCAGATGGCCATCGAAGATGACCAAACTCTTCTATCCGACATGAACAAGGCCTTCCACGCTATCTTCAAGAACCACGGCACTGCCTTCCTGCCCGCATGGGAGCGTCTGATGGACCTCTACACCGTCTTCCTCCATTCCGAAGACGACACTCAGCGTCAATGGGCCCTGTGCATCTTCGACGATGTCCTTGAATACTGTGGCGACCAGAGCATCCGCTACGCCTCGCTCGTTTCCCAGCCTCTGCTAAACGGCTGCCAAGCTACTTCTCCCGCCATCCGCCAAGCCGCCGCCTACGGAATTGGTGTCATTGCCCAGCGTGGTGGTGCCCAGTGGGCTCAGTTCCTGGCTAGCGCCATTCCCGCCCTGTTCCAGATCACTCAGTTCCCTGATTGCCGCAATGAGGACAACGTCTACTCGACCGAGAATGCTTGTGCTGCTATTGCCAAGATTCTTCACTTTAGCCCTGGTGTTATCGGTGATGCTCAGGCTGTTGTTGGCCAGTGGATCACTACTCTGCCCGTCGTTAACGACGATGAGGCTGCTCCCTATGCCTACGCCTTCCTTGCCGAGTTGATTGATAAGTAAGTTCTAACCCTAGTCTTATCGACCGACTGTGTAACCCCAGAAATGTCGACAACTCTACATAACTAGAGGACAAAAATCACCAAAACGCAAGACATTATGACTAACCTCTATATCAACATAGGCAAAACCCTGCTGTCGTCTCTCGTCCCGATGAGATTTTCATCTGGGTTGCACAGGCTCTTGAGAACGATATGCTACAGGGCCAGAGTCTTGCCCGTGTCGTTGCTTCGACCAAGGCTCTCTGCACTGCTTCTGGTCTAAACCCCGCTCCTCTAATGGCCCAGTTCACCAGTGAAGCTCAGGTCCGCATCATGGCTCACTTCAGCTAAATGTCGAGAAGAATTGCTGCTGAATGTGTAACGTTCAATAACGGGTACGAATCAAAAAAAAAATGAAATGAAAAAAAAAGCCAAAAAGGTTCTTTTATCCGTCATTGAGGCAAGAAAGCAAAAAAAAAAAGAAAGGACCAATATAAAATGCACAAAAAAAATTGGGTCGGAATAGGGATGTAAAAGGGAAGGGAAACGAATGAATGAATGATCACCTAGTTTTACAGATAGAAGGCGAGGGTTAGTCTTGAAGAGGCTACCACATCGTTTGGAGGAATTTCTTTGCGGAGATTGAAAGTCAATACCATTGCTATTTCATGTTTACAGTTTATATAATCAACCTTGATCAACCGTTTCTTGACTCTTTCGTGTGGTGTATGAGTGACTCATCAAAATTATCATAGTATAGAGGGTGAAGCAACTATCTTATATTGACGGCCTGCTGTTGAGAACAAAGAAAAAGAAAGACTAACTAGCTAGCAGCAAAAACAGTTACTCTCTCTTTTTTCCATGCCCTGGTAGGCTTACCAACAACAACACGCTTGTAGGCATTTTTGTATTTCATCGTCTCTAGTCATGCTGTCCTTGAGTACACGACATATTTTCAGGCGACAGATGGCTCCCCCTCCCTCAACTATGTTTGCCCACGTGAGACAATGAGAAACAAGGACGAAAAACTAGTTTTTAGAGACAGTAAGTGTGGAATGCTTTATTTGGTTTCCTCGTGAAAAAGAGGGGGGGGGGGGGGGGGATAGTTGGTATAGAGTCAAAAGGTTTACACTACGGCTTTATACTTGTGTCTTCTTTTTTTTTTGTTTTCTTACGATAACTCTATTATATGTACTAACAGTATTTTCTTGCAATCCTGACTCTCTGAGACCGTTTTTCCTTTTCCTTTTCTACTTGATATCGCCCCATTTGCGCCTTCTCGTGTCGCGGCTTGCATGTTCAACGCACGTCGCCGTGATCCTGTGTGATGAAAATGTCTTGCTTTATTCCTATACCTACAGCTTACCACGTATGTATGCAAAATTACCCAGCTATAAAGAGCGTTTTCGGTCTCCGTTTGAGTGTTTTGTTTGTTTACAAATGCTTCACGCATATGACATATAGTTAGATATATTAAGGACATACAAACAAATAGGCTAGGAGAGAAACGAAAATAAAGCCCTCGCGAGTGACCGGCTCACTATACTTGTTGTACTATCTCTCGTCTTGTTCTTGTTGTCGTGTTTGTTTGATATAGCCGCTTTGTTTTTCCCTATCTGTCTATATTCTTTTCTTTTCTCCTTCACCTTGTCTGTTTGTTGATTTACTATACTATATCATACCATAGAGCTAAAGCATTAGAGAAAAAAAAATACGGTTTGTACGCGCTCGAATGTCGCATGAAATATGCTGTGAAATCACAGCTTAGCCTCGCAGTTACTGTTGTGTTCTTTTGTTTTGGTGATATTTTTCAAGCCATCGTTAGCGCCGTAGAACATAATGGGTAATGTTATCTAGTCAGTCAAGACCAGGCTGGTAAAGCCTATTGATTCCATGTCTTTATGCAGTTCTACAAAACACACGTGGTGTCCCTTTGACTATAGTCTAGTATGTCCGATATAGGGGGGGGGGGGGGCAGAATGGACTTAATTTGTATATCTGCTCCAAGAGGACAGTACTAGTATTCTCTCTCAAACTGCGGATCTTTTCTTTCTTGGCTGTTAACCATAGTCTTGAGGCGTTACCTGTGATACTTGCCTCACTCCAAAACAAGCGGATATCTCTCTTTCGCAAGTGTTCCTGTTCCAAATTTGTATCTCACAAAACTATGGACAAAACCATATATGCGTCAACAACTCCCAGTGAATATATATTAAGCCTGTATAGTCATTGTGAAAAGAAAAGAAAAGAAAAGAAAAGAAACAAAAAGAGCAATAAAGCTTGTACTTGAAACGCCTTCCTAGGTGTGTGCGAGTACCCGGCTTAGAATGAGGATGGAACTACGCTGCTACGAAGCACAAATTTACTGGAGAATATCTATGTCATGCGAGCAGAGTAAATACAGAGCAAGAGATTTGATAGACACAATCTGTGTGCGTGTGTTTCTGTATACTTTGACGCGAGAGATATCGAGAACCTGCCGCCTCTTTTTCGCCTACATATTGACTAACCTAACCAGTCATGTTTTCCCAGCATGACTTGAAAGTGACACTTCGGGAAATTGTTCGCTTATTGCATAGAATGCTCCAGTGCTTAAAACCGCCTACAGAGTCGAGTCAAGTAAAGCACAGCTATAGTATCAGGTCTTTGGATGTGGCCTATAAATACAAGTGTATGTACAATCGTTCCGCCCCAGAATCATTGTATCGTACAACAGGAAACTATTGGCTGACCCTCTATTACTAAGTATGTACCAAAACTAACTCGTCACTCGTTCTTTCTGGTTGTAGCGACTCACATGTCTATCTAATACACAGTAGCGCTGGCCACATGATCATTTCCTAGCAAGTGAAGCTTTTAGATACATAGCTTCAAGAAAATAACGGCAAATGAGGCAACACTTTCCATCTACCCCGTTCTAACACACAAAGATACTCTGAGGCTTTCTAGACGTGGCAGTTAAAAAACAAAGAGTCTGTCTATCCTGCAGACTGCTCCTATGAATCAAGCGCCTACGTGTATCTACATATCTACATGTCTGTCTATTTTACCCGGGTCTCTTCCTTCTCTTACACGGCGTGTTTGGCGAGGTGCTGCTGTCTTTTGGCTCTTGCACGGGACAGCCATCCAGCTGTTTCTTGTTTACCGTCCTGTTTTGTCTATTGGCTGTCTTGTGTCCTCCTTCGAAGCCCCCCAACCAACAACGAGCGGAGTGGCAGTAACCTTGTCCTCCATTCTTTTGCTGTGTCGTCCACATCTATTTGTGACAGAACCAGCTCGTCTTGTTTCGCCCCATCTTACCCTACTTCTTGTTTTGCTTTGAGTGCTGTTTTCTCAACAAACCACTAGGTTGGTCTCCAAGTGCCGTCTTGTTTTCATACTGCTCGAGTAGTTCCCCAGACAAAAATACTCAGAGCTTCGAGTCATAGGTTCGGCTTCTATAGACCGAAGAGCTTCTTTTCTCTTTGCATCTCTTTTGGCGGATGAGGCGCTGCGTTGCTGGCTGATTATCACTAAGAGTAAACACACCACACATATATCAGCTTATCTTTGGGCTAGATAAAGTAACTACCGTTTCTTACTGTCACATATCGGGGTCTCTTCTTCCTATCACCCACTTCATCTACAGTCTCATCATATCAACATATCCATCGTCGTCAAAGCCTTCACTATCAACGCCAAGCCGTCCTCATACTATCGTCGTTCGAAGACTATCGTTGTTTCGAGTTCTAGCCGGCCAATACCTCAGTATTTCCTGGTGGCTCAAGTTAATTCCATCGGCTGTGGCTAAAGCGCAAGGCTGGCGGGAAATATGAAGGCATATCGTCAATCTGATATGTGAATGCACTTGCAGACAATCGGCGGCTTTTTGATTTTGTTTCTTTTCTTTTCGTCTTTCCAAATTCTTTTTTATTCTTTCTTGATTTGATCTCTGTTCTTGTTCTACATATATCCGTTTGTTCGATTTTCTCTTGAATACAATTTATAATATCGGTTGGCATTTTCCTATTGTAAGTTGTCCTGCTCCGTATTATCTGTATATCTTGATATATCACTTATATCACTACTGACACGCTAACTTACCATGTAGCATTGACAAAGTTGTATAACATTCAATCTATACCTTGTCATATACCCGTTCACAAATCGTCTTCGTACACACACATCATGGAGTCCTTTCCACATAATCAAGTCCCGTTCAACGCCACAGGGACAAGGCCCGGCTTAGGGTCCAATCTTCCGTTCCAAAGCCCGTCGTCGATGTTAGCCTTCTCGGCCTCAAGTGGCCTCTCTCATTCTGAGCCAGCTCCCAATACTATGTCTACTGAGAGTCTACATGACATTGTCGAGCACCACCATAGACGGCTACATACTTTGCTAGAAGCTAGCCAGCTGCCTACAGTTATACCAAGAAACGCCCTACGCGAAGTTGCACCATATCCCAATAGCACTCTGTTCTCACAGCCACCAACCCCAAACCCGAACTTGTATGAACAGCATCAAGACGGACATATTCAAGTTCCAGCGCCACTGGGACATAGCATTTATAGTGCCCTACCAACACTGCCACCTAACTCTCTTGAAGCTCTTGGTGATCCATGTGTGGGCTTACCAAACGCTGCCTTTGGCCCTCTCAGTACACCATACCAATACCAACCTAACTTCATTTCGTCCCATGATCTCCCATTCTACTATCAAGATCTCACAGAGGCATATACGCCAACACTGAACTACACTGAAGATCTATCTGCCATATTCACGAGTCTTGATGGTCCTTCATCTTCACTCCCACAAGGTGGCTGGGACTCGCAACAATCCCATGGAATGGGGAACAATATATCGACTCCGATAGTGATGCCAGCACATGCGGATAATTCCGGTCCAGGTCCGAGTTCACTGCTGCTCAGCCATAGTCAGACATATAATTCTACTAGCAAGCAATTCCAGCCACTACCATACAACGAAAGCGTCATTCCAACTGGGCCAGGCACTCTGGATATCCTTGATCTCCTACATAACATAACCTATCGCAAGACACCCAGGATCAATGTTGGGCAACTTGACTTGACATGTGCGTTCTGCATATGTGATGCTTCACTTGACGACAACCCTATTCTCTATGTTTCAGAAGTATTCACTCGTATGACAGGCTATCAGAGTGTAGACGTCGTTGGGAAGAACTGTCGGCTCCTTCAAAGTCCAGCCGGAGAAGATGATATTGCGAGCCCGGGGACGACGATTCATGGCAAAAGTCGTAGTCCTGTATCTGCCAATAGCTGGTCTCTGGATCCTAAGTTCGATCGTGGAACCCCGACGGCCAACCTCAGTACGGAGACGACCTATCTGGCAAAGACAAAACTACGCGTACGGGAGTCAATAGCCCAGTTCAAGGAGTTCCAATATGTCATAATAAACTACCGGAAAGGCGGGATTCCGTTCCTCAACGTAGCTACCATCATTCCTACCGTCTATTGCGGTAAAAGGTATCTCGTTGGCCTGCAGTTGGATATCTTGGAAAGCCCACAAGCAATCTCAGTCCCAAAGGCCAGCTTTCCTGCAGGAGCTCTTGCCATTGACTATCGTCAGTGCAACTTGGGTCATGAGTCACAGAGCACTGCAAGTCGAAACGGTCCCCCATGGCCGCTTTGCCATGATATGGATCCCAAGAGCCAGACCACGTCAATCCATGATGGCCTCGTCTTTCCAATTGTTGCTCCCCGGCCTCCCCGTCAGCCAGAGGCAATGCATCCAATGCCGTCTACAATCCGGGCCGGCTCTAGGCCAGCTGTACTTCCAAGCTCCTTATCGTTGAATGGTTCTAGAAAGCCAACTACCAGAACAACTCTCGTCGATTCCAAGCCCTGCCCTATGGTACCTCCCGAAGCCTCTGCTCCTTCCATGATATCTCAGCCTACGATCATGCAGAGCTCAGCTTCTATGCTCCCACCGTCAAGAGCGTCTACATCTGCCTCGAAGCCAGGGACTTTCACTAATAACGCTTGCATATCTGAGCCTATGAAGCCAGCACTTGTCCTTGAACGCATGTTCTCCTTGCTTGACACGTCAACCGATGTGATCCATATTCTTACAGTTCGTGGCATGTTTCAGTATATCAGTCCTACAGCCTGTAAGCGAGTTCTTGAGTATGATTCCCGCGATCTAATGAACCAAAATCTGTCTACGATATGCCACCCTAGTGATATTGTACGCGTGGCTCGTCAGCTCCGACATCTAGAAACTCTGACTGAAGATCGCACATGCGTGAAAAGGCCCTTTGGGTCTGCTTCGCCACATGCAAAGCATATGCCGACACACCCTATCAGCGATGGATCTCACGCAACACCACATTTAGGGTCTGGACACGATATCGACCTGCTCTTCAGAGTCCGCAAAAAGCGAAGCGGCTGGGCTTGGTTTGAGAGCCGCGGCTCCTTTTTCTCATACTACGGGAAACCACATCGATGGGTGCTACTCATTGGACGGGAGCGGAGCCAAATTCTCTCGATCCCACCTAGCCTATATACTCTCTCTAATCACTCGGAACGCTCACCATCGATCGAGGAGGAATTTGGGGTTGGTGACAAACAGGCACGCTCCTTATCAAAGTCTACCACAAGTCCAGTATCGACTAGTCATCAACACCAGTTTTGGATGAAAGCCTCGGTCTCAGGCATCGTGATCTTTGCTTCGTCACAAATGGCCCCAATGTTGCAGCTAGAACCGCAGCAATTATGTGGCGCTGACCTTGGGATCTTTGTGCCTAATTCTGCAGAAAGTAAGCCAAAGGACGGTCTGCTCACTTGTATCAAGTCTGTTGCAACTTCTGGCACTACGAAATCTCATCTTCATCCAGTCATGTCTGGAAGCAACACATTACACTGTGAGAGTGTGATTGCAGCTGGAAATGACCGACCAGGGCGACGCTCAACATATGTAGTAGTACATTCACGAGTGTTATATGATGGTCAGAGCATGCGGTCGGTTCCACACATAGGCTCTAGTGCTGTTTCTTCTAGTAAAGCTAGGGATCTCGGGCCCGATGACCGGCTATATCACAGCCCCAGACTCAAGCGTAAATGGACACAAAGTTTAGATGTGTATGAAGGCCCCTATGACAGTGACGATACCGCGGCCGGCCACCGAAGTCTCCTCCCGAATCCGCCTCAGGCTGCCCGCTACCACCGGCCTTGTGCAACAACGAGCATATGTCTAGGGGACACACGTGACCCAATGCTTCAAGCCACTAGCAACTCTCAGTCTCAGTTTCAACACAAACGTCGACGCTTTGGTGGCCGGCAGGGGAGAAGCCATGACTCGCCGGCCCAGTTCCGGCTTGGCACAGAAAGCGGCGTCAATGTTAAGACCGAGCCGGACGTAGAAAATGGCAGCTGGAGCTCGAAACGAAAACATGGAGTCGGACTAGCACCGTCAAGTTCTTTTTCTGTGCCACGAAAAGCCACCCCGGTTGAGCGAACAGTAGAAACGCCTCTCAAGACAGTGTGTGCGAATAGCTCTTCTACTTCTATAGCGGCCAGCAACGAGCAGCGAAAACGACGTATACCCGAGATAGATATCCTTAACTGTACAAACTGGAAAGTAGAGCTGCAGTTTCTTCAGCTTTCCAACGAGAGACTACGACACGAGCTAGACTTGATATCAAGTCGGGGATACGATGCAGCCGAAAGTTCACTGTCTAAAGGCAAAGAACCCTGTAATGGGCAGAACCATATGCAAGCTCAGATGCACATGCAGCTCCAGAACCAAGAATACGATGCGAGCAGTGATCGTCACCAGCCTCATCATCTCAGCACCAACACCAGCGCTTTCGATTTCAGAAATGCTGACTGTGCAGAATCTCGGCTACTAGAGTGCAACTCTGAGGACTTGCATCGGAGTCAAACCCACCGCCTTCTACGATCGCTAGGGTCAGTATCTGCAGCCTCCGTGCAACCAGAGCCAGCCTCAAGGTCAATAGCAGTAGCGACTCCTGTCGAAAGGACTTCCAATACCTGTAATAGTAATAGCTCTACGCAATCTGCATCGATCACTGCAAGGTCATTCAATGCAGCTTCCGCAACAGTAGTGTCTGCTACTAACGCCACCACTACCAACATTACTACTGCAGACCCCCACAGCAGCTACGGTGTTCCTCATGGACCTCCGGTGCCATGTCCGACGAGTCCGATGCATACCGCAGCGCATTCTTCTGATTTTGCTCAAGCTGGCAGTGTCACTGCAGCGCAGCCACCACTTCTCAACGCAATCTTTGATCTCTATTATCAATAGTGGCGGGTTTTCAGGCACTGTTCGCTGCTTCTCTCCTGTAGCACATTATATATCTGTATATACAGATATATAGGCTTTATTACAGAATATATTGTACACCGCATATGCAGGGCCTTGAAACGAGAATCCAAACTTAAGCTTAGAGTCCGTCTATGGCTATGGAAATTAGTTTTACTCCTAATGACTGTGATTAATTAAACTTTTTTCCGGGTAATCTGTTTTCTTTGATCATACAGTGGTCTCAGTTTAGTCTACTTGTCTAATATATCCAAGTCCGCATATACATCAGAAAGGGTCATCTTGCCGTAGCTTTCACTTGAGCAGTCCTGCCAGTCGTCAGATCCACGCAGTTCAAGCCATCTAGCCATCTAGCCATCACGCCGATGATCTCAGATCAGAGCCTTGACCCTATGCGGCCGCATATGCCCGCCAGCCACTTCGTCCTTCTACAGGCGACTCCTGTGAAGAGCATCAGCTCCTACGCCCCATTAAAGGTGTTTTTGTATCTCGACTATCCCAAACGCCATATGGATTCACGGCATGCACCTTACTGTGTTCTTGCCACTGCTAGCCTCGATTCATACGTGTCCGCTACGCCATTCGAAGTTCTGGTGACCGTAGAAAGAAGGCTACAAGCCACGTCATTTCCAGGTCACTAACACCTCCATCGGTCCGTGTCTGAAGCGGGAAGAGAGTGTGTCACTGTATTGGTAAAACACCATGCAGCATAATCTGCGGCGCTAGGTCTATATAGGCATATAGGCTGCGACAGATATAGCCCAACGTCAGCGTTAAACTTGGCGCCTGCAGTAGTACAACCACGATAGTTCACCACCAATGCATATATTGCCACATGCAAGACAGCATAGCGTACATAGCTTACGATAACGACCACGCATTTCACCTTGAACGAGAAGTGCTTAGATGCCGAGTTTTGTCTATCTATCTGACTATCTATCTGCATGTCTATCTTTGTCTGACATGACGCGGAAGGGAAACGAAGCAAAAGTGTAATTCGAAAAAAGCCAAGCCCGACGTACAAAAGTCAACAGTTGGTATGGGATATCAACATGGCAAATAACGGGTGGGACGGGCTTCATCGAGACACCAGAGATAAGGCTACTTATTGTTGTTATCGTTATCACAACCGCTAGCCAGCCCTCTTTTTTTCTCGACATGTT
Organism: Davidsoniella australis; assembly: GCA_009806335.1. Lineage (NCBI taxonomy): Eukaryota > Fungi > Ascomycota > Sordariomycetes > Microascales > Ceratocystidaceae > Davidsoniella > Davidsoniella australis. The sequence continues at coordinate 10,110 of RHLR01000455.1, read as the reverse complement.
TCTCGGCAATTCACAAACCAAAAAGCAAAGAATCTTTCAAGGAGGGGCGCACAAGAAAACGCCGGTATAAACGACCACAGAAGCTTAATATATCGAAGTCCGGGGCTGGCCACCTTATATGCAGCCATTGGGCATTTAAGCATGTAGCATAGAGGGGTTGTTACCCTCTTATAGGGCTCTTATAAGAGTCCTTTGGGCGTATTTTTGATAATAGCGAACTGGTGGCGGTATCACAAATTTTGTTCTGTTTCATGCCACATATGTAGTTAGTTAACATGCATGTAGGCTTATCAGTGTTGGAATAGAATACAACCAACGACGCCCGAGAAGTTCGCCAAGCCCGGGCTAAAGAAAAATCTAAGCCGCTTACATACATTTGTTTTTTTTTGCGTTTTGCGTTTTTAATAGCAAGAATGAGGCTCTAAATTGGTGGCGGTTGGATCTTATATCACATGTTTTGATCTTTTTTTGCTATATTCTGTCTTGCTTTATCATCTATCTGTATTCATAATTTTATATTCGTATTGAATAACATTCACTGTTTATACATTCGGCTCTCCATAAGATTACATTATAGGTGCTATTATACCTGCTTGTGCCAATTTTCACTATATCAAAGAAGCAGTATCGATTCGTTATAGCTAGCCATATATTTGTACACACATCAACATTTAACCACTTGCTCCGGTTCGTTTTGTTCACTAACTATTGGGCCTGCATGTCTTGACTACGACTACATATGTGCCCATTTCAAATGCTACTTATCCGCCAATGCATGAGATTATGAGACTGTGAATATCAGTAAAAATGTCTGGCTGCACCAGAGGCTACTGACACACACACAAATGAGATGTTATAGGCCAAGTCAGGCTTACATAGCGCGCTTAAATAACGTTGAGTCATGTTATACAGCATACTCTTGACGCTGGTCAACACCAAAGATTACTTGCCACTAGTTATATATACCCGTATAGGTATGATTATACGTCAAGGTACAAGCTGGATAGTGCAGGTGAGAGACAACTCCATATGTGAGTTTCTTATCTATCTCAAGCTGTCTCAAGTTTGCAAATACGACCAACTTACAGTATAATAGTAATTTATTATTCGTTATAATAGTAATACGATATCTGCACGAAAGCTTATTCGATTTTTATACATGTTCATATCAATAGGGATATCATATTAGGGTTTGTCGTAGATTGAACACAGCCTATTTGTAATGCAATAGAGACGTCATGGTGACTATCTTCCAAGTCCGTTTTGGATAGTCATGTCAGCAACTTTTTTTTTTATAGAGGGCCATTGAGATACAAACAAAAATGAAGAAAACGAATGACGTTTCTGTCAGACTTACAATTCTATGGAAAAATAGTTGTTTACGACGACTTTTGGCTAGCTGGATTAGCCGATGAGGTTTTTTTGTGGATGCAAGATGCATGTACCTATGTATATATCTACATAATATGTATATATACATACTACAAGAACCGCCAAGTTTGATTTGTCTGTTTGGATCACCCTTGCCAATAATTAATAAGCCCGTCAAGTTGCACTTAACATGTTAAGATGTTGCTATTTACAGCCTTGCAGCAAAAGCATGCAGGTTTTTATTTTGGTGAGCAGCTGCGGTAACAAGCTGGCAGGATAGAAAGAAAGCGAACATGAAAATAAAATGTAAGAACTAAAGAGGATGGAATGAAACCATCCATGGGACAGCAATGAACGTTTGTTGACGCGGAGATCCATAGCGAGACATGCATAAGTAGTTGTAAGCATACAGATACAACCAGTTACGGATATATAGATCTGGCAAATATATGCGTATATCATACAGTATATACTATGACTATTCCCGCGTTACGGCACATTGACCCAAGTATGTTTAGAACAGCGTCTCAGTGAGCCCTCCTTCGTCTTCAGCCTCTATTGTCCCGTCGCTTCTGATACAACATGTACTTACTGGGCTGTCCTACTGTTATGTCGTTTTGTGGAATTTTTTGGTAATTTCACTGGTCCGGTCTGACGACAGCATTGTTTGAGTCTTCATTAGTTGAGGATTTTAACTGGTCAGCATTCTGAGCCGCATCCCGAGGCGGAAAAGAAGAAAAAATAACCTTAGATACCGTAGGCAGAAAAAGAAAAAAAAGAAAAAAAAGAAAAAAAGAAAAAAAGAAAAAAAGAAGGGGTAAGTTCAAGTTGGACTAGCGGCAGTGAACCTGATTGCTTCTTCGATTGTTTTCTTTTATTGCCGCCGCTAAAAAGTATAATGTATGCTACAAAATTAGACCAAAAAAAGAACGCACAAGTCTTGTTTGTTATTTTATTTGCCATCACCAAGATTCCCGTATTCAGAACATCTTCTTCGCCGCTTCTATCTGCTGCTGCAGTTGTTTATAGATTGACTGAGACTTCCCCTGCCCTGCCAAGACATAGGACATGAACAATATGGGCCAGTAGACAGTTTGCTACAGCGAGACGAGATATCAGAGAAATGCTCAAGCCAAGATGTGATCTAATAAACTTCATAGTAAGTGGCAGGCAAGCCTTCATCGGCCAGGCCAAATAGATACAGAAGCTTCGCTCTATTTCCCCGCTAGAATATATGCAAAAGAGCAAAAGACCAAGAATATGATTATTCGGGCCGCCTGATAGTCTATGCCACTTCAAGTTGCAGAGAGCATGACAAAAATGAATAAAAGCCATACATAGTATAGTTGTCGAATGAATCAGAGCTTCTTGGTTATTTGCAGAACAGTACGTTTTTATCCTTTCTCATCCCGAAAGAAGCAAAAAAAACATATACTAGAGAACGATTACATTGAGCCGACAAATAAATTAATAAAGAAAAAGAGAACGAAATGGCGATGGAAGCACGTCTAAGGAGACATCCGAATGCACACCATCAAAGTGAAGCAATTACCACCGCCAGCCGCAAGCATCTCAAGTCAAAAAGGAAGGAAGCGTGGACAACAGCAGAATAGGAACTCGAAGCCAAGTCCTCGACATTACTTGAGAAAAAAAACTTGCGACTTCCGAAAGCGGTAGTTACCCAATTAGTACAATGGCCCAAATGGGAAGCACGCTCAATTGGGAACCTACCCAATTGGGTAGTGGGTAGAAAAGGGTAATACGACTGTAAATACATGGGTGATCGTTTTACGAGGCAAAAAGACAAGAAGGAATTAGAAAGAAAATATGTATACAAACATGAGGGAAAACTAGGAAGGGGGAAGAGAGAGAGAGGGAGAAAAGAACAACAGGAAGAGGCTTTCACAGCCTACTCCCCATAACGGGATTTCATCTACAGATACAGATAAATTTATATGTATGTACCAGTAATAATTGCTGCAGGAGTACAATGGGACACAAGATACAAAGATAACAAAGATGTTGATATTTGCCTATCAAGCCGGACATGTATCTGTATGTAGATGGATTCCGGTAGAACATGACAAGAGTGTGATTTGGCATGATATTGATAATAGTCTACATATCAAAAGTAGTAGATACACGTTCACATGCATTCACACTAGTTGTACACATACATACATGTACTTTCATGACTTCGAGTTAGTTTTAAAGGATCTTTAAATGAGATAGAGATACCGATAGTGAAATCGGATTCCCACTAGAAGGGGATTACAACAGGAAGGCATATCCAGAGTAGTCTCAAATCAAAAGAAGCTGAAAGGCCAATAACATAGCGGGCAAGTAGCTCTACTAAGGCGGAGGAGGCGGAGGAGGTGGAGAATAGAAATAGGGCGGCGGATAATGGGAGAAGGAGGTTAAAGGAAGGCAAGCCAGCAAACAATCTTTGTACATAGTTGTGTAAACGCCGCTATATTGGCATCTTTTTTTTCGGCTACGATTTAGATTAAGTCAGGGCTCTCTCTTAAAAAAGAAAACTTAGTGGCTTTGGGGCTCTTCCTTTTCTTTCTTCAATATTTAGCCGGTCAGTAGCGGCAAATTGACAATTAGGTGCAAAAAGGTATACGGCAAGTAACTAGTTGGTACAGATATTGTAATTATAAGAGGACGTTTGAACATGATGATATGTAGTCAAACTTTTAATCTATGGTCAACTAGTCTAGACGCTGCTAAAGCAAGGGCAGTGGGAGCACAGCGCCGCAAAAACTGGCCTAGGGCGTATCTTTGTATGTAGCAATGAGTTCTAGCCCTCTAGACAGGGCAGAGCTAGTTGTACGTTTCATGTAACCGACTAATTGTAGATTCCGCTGTACTTGTACATTTATTGCGGCTTTTTGTTGTCGTCACCATTCACTGCCCATTCAATTCCTTACTTGTGAACAACTCAGAAAGAGAAAAAAGAAAATCCATATTTTCACAGGTCCGGAATTGTCTATACACGAACTTGCGCGTACAAAATCTTACGGTTTGTTGAACCGAGTTGCTTCTTGATACTGCATTTGTAAAATCTGTAGTTGTAGAAAAAGAAGAGAGAGAAAAGCATTACGACGCTCGTTTTCTCATGTAAGCCATTTCGGCGTGTAGAATGATAGGACAAAGATATCGCTTCTTACCTGTTCGTTCCAGGCGGAGAGACAAGAGACAAGATTGGCATTGAAGCGCCAAACGACAGATACTAAAATGGCACGCTATCTAGGAGTTTTTTTTTGGTTGGAAAAAAAAAAAAGAAAAGGAAAGGAAAGCGAATATACATACAACTATTCAGATATTAATAGTAGTAGCAACGACGAGTCCTCTGTAAGATTCTTGTAGCTAGTTCTGGATATATGGCAGTCAGGCCTTCCTTCCATCTCTCTTTGTGCAGACTTGAACCTATCGGCCATGCAGGCTTATATTACAGTAGACATGAAGGGGGGTAGAGGCACCCAGTGTTTACCGTATAGTTTTATATCTTAATACTACATGTATGCTTATTCTTAGTCTATCCGCAGAATAAAATGCTGTTCAAAGTCAAGTACAGCTTAGTACTAGAAGGAATAGAGACGTCGACGTATCAACAAGCGAGTCAAAACTTGGTAAACAGGTCCCTTTTTCATTCGCTTGAGGACCAAGACCAACTCTGCATATTTGGCAGCAGCAAATTTTGCGTACGACTCATTTGTCTATGGAGAAAAGAGGAAACAAAAGAGAGAGAAATTACGTCGGTCATGCTAAAAGAACAATGGATGGGCTTTCGATCTTGGCCTTTCTCATGAACAAAGCAGAATCTTTCCGGTGCAACAACCAAAGTGAAGCTCAAGCAATGAATGGAGATAAACAAAGCCTTCTCTGGTTATTGCCTTTTTGCTTGATAGAGTTAACCCAGCCGGGAAATGTTAGATCTCTTGGTTTTTTCTACACCACGAACAACTCAGCTGACAGTCAGCATTATGGTTAGCACAAATAAGATTAGACGTGCCTATGCTTGTAGAATCATGGCCCTTGTCCTTCCTTATATGCTTTGTCATACTTTGTCGTGTAAATCACCGAATTCACGGCACCGCGCATGTCCGTTGAAGCGGATTTTTTATGTCGGCAATTTTCTATGTACTCTTGTCCTTCCTATGGTCATATCTCTTTTTTGTGCTTCTTTCGAAGCCACCAAAAAGCCACCATTCTCGGGAACATACAGTATTAGCATTATACCAGTGCCTTGACACAATACTATATATGTATACATACGCATATATGGGTCTCGAACTAGCCGGTCCAATTGACGATAGCGGGCGCTATACATGTAGGACTCCGCGGTATTATTAGAGATAGCATTAATTATCCTCTCCCTATGCGGTATCTGCAGGAACGACGCCTCAAAGCCAGCAGAGAGGGGTTGGCCTAATTAAAGACAAATAATGAAGCGGTATGGAAAGATAGGCAAATAGATAGCCAGCCGGCTGGCCAAGCAGGTAGTTGAGAATGAAAATCAACACAAACACAAGCATTGGGGTTATGGTGTTTTGGGGCACGGAATATCATGAATAATGAGCCGAGAAAGTATAAGTTGTTACTACGGTTGTTGCTCTTAGTTCATCTACTGTTGCTATTGTTGTTGCTATTGTTTTTGTTATTGTTGCCGTTTTTTCCGGCGACTAAACAAAAGAAAGTCTTGCCTATTCTGTAGCAAGAAAAAATGAGTCCTGTAGCATTGAGACAGATAAGAATACTCAGAATATTTGTAAGTACATGTCAAGGTGGTATTGGAAGCCCAATAAGGAAAGCTACCTAATCAGGAACCAGTCCATATCAAGTATACAGATATGTGCAACTAAAAGATATCAAAGATATCAGAGGCCGTGGCTCACAGACCTCATTGAGCCCGTGTTACAGGTATTTCTCTCTTTTTCGTTTTTTTTTCTATCTTCTTCTTGTCCCATACATATATGGTACTAAGACCAAGCGCAGCCCAAAAAGAATTCTAGTAGCAGTACTAGGTCCGGGTCATAGCAAGCCCATTCTCATGCCTTCGATCAGGCATATTTTGGCTGAGCTATTGGTTATTGATTGGGCTGGCTTGATAAGACAGAAATATACGAAATTTGCTTCTTCTATGCCGATCATATCCCTAGTCCCCTAGTCCACTAGTTACATATACACAAACTGCTGAGGACTTTTTTTTTTTCGAGTTGACCGTTCTTTGCCCCTCTCTAAAGAGATGATATACCGACTACGTGATACACCCCTCCCTTTACTTTACATATAGCATCTGTACATATCTAAGACTACATATAGGTTATTTAAGACCCTCCCCCTCTTGTCTCCCACCCTAGTTGTCACTTACGGAAAGCGAAGAGGGAGGGTGACAAGACTACTAGGCGTGTATCACATAATTCTCCCACTAGTACTACTATTGTGATAGCATTCGTGTGTGTCTACTAGGATCTCGGTCCGTTAAAAGGACCTCACAGCCAAAAGAAAAACGAAAAACGAAAAAGAAAAAAATAGGCAAATCCACCAAAAAGGAGATTGTCTACGGATGAAGCAAGGGACATCGCATCGCATCGCATCGCAGTTCCTAGACGACAGGCAAACCACTTGGCATTGTTCTATCTATATGTACAAATACAGATAGAAAACCCGTCTAGATGCAAGGGGAAAGCATTTTTAAGTGGGCAAGGCACCATGCAAGAAAATACATCATGGTCAGCAACATATGTAATGTACATATGTACATATATATCATGAGGGTTTAGACAGATAATATGTAGTTAGGGTTAGCAATATACAAATACAATAGATAGTCCATCCACCTGTTTTCTCAGCCCACGTCGTCACTAATAACAACAACAACAAATAATAATAACAAACAAATAAATAAACAAATAAATAAACAAACATTTCATACAAAAACAAAACCCAACGAGCCGATCTTACCCTAAAGATGCTTAGGCCATCCGGATGTTCATCGACGTCCTTTTGTCCCACCGCCTCCAAGTCCGACATGAGTCCGGTTTCTTTTTTTCTCTACTATTTTTTTAATTCTCATAGCTGTTGTCGATCTGGACGACGACGATCCCTTCTATTCGAGACGAAAGCTTCTGTATTATCGGCGAGCCACATAAATAAATTAGGCTAAGAAAAGAAATTGAACATGGATAAGACAGAGAGGCTGATACGGCGATTTTCACAGTCAGGGAACCTGTTGGTATGAATGCTTACTAGCCAGGTATCAATTAGTTCATCTCAAGCAAACACTGCAAAGCAAACATAACAATCACACCATAATATACATACGATCGTCGCCATCATTGCCTCGATAGTTCACACTGACAATCAATCATGATCATAGCACTACGACAAATCAGACAAACCATCTGTCCACAGAGACAAGAGATAAAATAGAACCGTGATCGACATGCTCTTAATGATAAGCCGCAGCTGCAACAATTATCCCTTTACCAAGTTTATTCGTTGTCCAAGGCCCACCCATGTCTGGAATTCATCAATATCACAACAAGACAAACAAGCATCTTCATACTATGTACATACATATACAACTATCTCTTTCTCTTGATGCCACACTGCATATCAAGCTGCTCTCATTGGCCGCATCCTCATGGCCAACTGTAGGCCAGCTCAAAGTTGTTGATGGCCCGCGGTTAATCTTTCACTCTTTCACTCTTTCACTTTTTCACTCTTTCGCTGGAACGACAATCACTGCAGGCTGAATTAATAGTCTGTATTTCTATTGTTGCCTTTCTTCGGCTTCTGTGCCCGAGAAGATGTGCTGCTGGGTGCTGGCTGGGCGCAAGGGTCTCAAGTTTAACTTAGAGAAGCCTCAAGGTACCATTTGTGAAGCCATCTGGTAGATCCAAATCCCTTTTTATATATATTCGTTTCCCTTGATGTGCTTCGAAGTGATCGACATACATTACATATGTGTGTACATTGCTCCTGCTTGCTAGCCAGCAACACCGCTACTACAGCTACATACATACATATACATATAGATGCATATAATATATATACTGCTCATCAGCTACTAGTGCCAGCACTTGATACTGCCGCCCCGATTTAGCCTGAACTACGCTAACGGTATATCCTGCTCAGCTAGCGTGAACCTGATGGCCTTGCCTCTGGCCTCATTCTCATCCCACCCAACCGCCATATGAGAAGTTAGGCCGTTCGTTCCACTGAAACAAGGAAACAAGAGAGACTAGATTCAAACAAAGCAAGACAAATGCCCCTTGAAAGAAGACCCTAGGTAGTGTCTTGATTTTTGTTTGTTTGCTTGTGCCGGCCGCAGCTAGAAGATTACCCACATCCACGATAGTATCGGCCTAGTTCCATCCCATGGCAGGGCAGACTTTGAGCCTGCTAGTGACAAGTGTACCAGCCCTCTGGACTATTATGTGTAGTGTTTAGACAGGAAATCAAAATGAAAGTGCTGCAGGTGTTTGCCATCATAAGGTGGTAGCGTCTTACTGCTTGATCGTGACACAATCCCCCCCCTCCTTCCCACTTAAACGAAGGCTTTTGATATTTATTGGTTTATAGTATAAGCGCTGACTAGCAGCTGTTCTAAGAAAGTATATTCATGACATGACTAGAGTTTATTCTAACTTGTTCTTCGATAACAGTGGCAGATCCATTCGCAATCACTTCTACGAACCACGGCCTGCCTTCTATCTCCATAGAGCCGTCCACGTCATACCTGTAACGTCCAAGCGAGCGAGAGATAGAGCCAATCCTGTATCGGCGGCAGCAATGCGGTGCCATCGTCTAGACTGCGCCTGGTTCAAGGCTTGCCCCGTGGAACTACTAGCGGATAATGTCTATATGTAAAGATATCATAAAACATATCATGCTCAACTATACTGGGACAGTAGCTTTGCTACGACATACCCGGCGGAAGTCCATGATCTTCCAGTCAGATAGTCCACGATTCCGGCTAGCCTGCTGCCCAAACTTTATGGCGGAGATCCTCTGGCTGAATGGAATATTGAGGATCTAGACCTGTCGTCGTTGGTTTTTGTTGCAACCCAAGGCGGGCGAAATCAGTTGCCACTGTTCATCGGCGTCTAGGAATAGTCAGAGAAACCGAAGATCTCTACCATGTATGTATATTGGTGCTGCAATGCTGATGCCAAGGGCAACGGTCTAGAGCTTTGTTGGATATTTTTGTGCTATCAGGCTATTGGTGACACTTTGTTGTCCTGTTATCTTCGGGAGTTGTATAGGGCTTGCTCAAGCGAGATGCTTCTTACATCAAGCTAGCCATTATTTCCGATATCGTTACCATAATAGGGGGCCTGCTAGAAAAGAAAAAAAAGAAAAAAAAGAAGAAAGAAGAAAAAAAGAAAAAATGGTAGATAGATAGACACACGCAGCGTTGTTGGTAACGCCCGACACATCATTGACTTTTTTGGGACGACGTGATGGAGTAGACTTCAATAGCTTCACAGCCATGCATACAACTATCCAACTATGTGCATGCCATTGTATTGTTATATGCTTGTTATCTAAACTAGTCGAGGTTTGACTCCGTCCAGGAGTATATCGTGCTGATCCAACCTGTATTTGATTTTTTTTCTTTCTATTATTAATATTCTCATTCTTGTATTCGTCCATGATGATCATTTTTTGTAAGCAGAGATATCGTAAAGATCTGCCCTGGTCAAGCTGTGATATTGATATTGGTAC
>RHLR01000454.1:0-20332 GCA_009806335.1 Davidsoniella australis | reverse complement strand
GTGAGTGAACTGTTTTTTTTAAATTTTTTTTATTATTTATTTTATAAATTGACTGACCGACTTAGCTGGTCTGACAAAAAAAAAAAAGGATGTGCTGTAATATTACCGGTACTAGAAACCGGCACTGTAAAGTATGGAAATAAGGTAGACTTTGCGTACTAAGTATGGCAGTATCAACCAGCTACAGTTATGTAGTTTGCTGTAAGAGCACCCTGTTTGCTCTTTGACATGTGAATTCCTCTAGTGGTGTGTTGCTGTAACAGTACGCTGACACTTTTCGGGATATTGTATGATGATATGAGCCGAGTTTTTATTTTCCGGATTTTTAGTGTAGTCCGTCAGTCAGATAGTAACGCCAAGTTGGGTGTCAATGAGTAGAAAGAAAAGAAAACAAGGCTGGTTCAGGGGCTAGTATTCCAGAGAAACAATAGACATGGGGACCTGATTTCCATTAGCATGTGGCAGGTCCGTTCATGGATGAGATTTGACTGATTATCATGGCTGTTGCCACCATAATGTAACGCTAATGGAAGCCTGAGCCTGAGCATGAGCCTGAGCGAGAGATTCCAGCGAGAAACGAGAAACGAGGGCCAAGATATATAGTTGTATGTATATGTATAGTTAGTGTCACTGGTGCACTGTACAGTACAGTACATCAAATACTTACAGTCCGATATGTATTACTGATTCTCAGGCTGTCATAGCAGGATGAGCGTGATATTTGTTTGGTGGTAGCTGACATTTGGCCAAGCCAGGAGGTAGCCAGCCAAGCAGCCAAGGAGAAGATGAACAGCATATCGCGGCCAGGTCTGCGTGAAGAAAAAAGAGAATGCGTTGGAAACAAAGCGACGGGCTATCAAGTCTTGGTACCAATACCAAGCCATGCCCAGAAATCCTGGCTGCACCTTGAGAATTACAATTACTCATCACCTCCATCTATTGTATGGGAAGTAGACCGTAGAGACAGCAGAAGGTCGTAGAACGGAACAGGACAAGACCGAATATGTAACATGATTGGTAGAGGCGCACATTATATGTTTCAACCTGCAAGTCTGCATCTCCACTGCATACTAAGAAATCCTGTTGAGAGACAGATCAAGAGTAGGCATCTGTATATATGTAACCTTGACCTTGATCTTGACTCGATGTACCCTATACAAAAAGATCTCAAAAAAGGATTGCTTCTTCAAATTGTCTGAGTGAACATAGTAGTAGTTGTACATACAACTGTCTGTACATGTATGCCTAGGCCATTCTGCGAGGGATAGCAGCAGATATGCAAGCAAATAGTAAAGCGAAACAAAGGTTGCTATGTATAGTGTATAGATAGATAAGGAGGAAGAAGTGCTGTATCTGAACCCCTTGTCTATAGTTACAGTGAGATGGTCCTGAGCAGGGATTCGGATCAGAGGAGCGAGAGTTCAGGGACCAGAAAGCTAGACTAAGTAGAGAAATACTACTGTATTTGCATAGTAATAGGCACAGTAGAAAGTGGAAGCGGGAAAGAAAAACAGTGAGAGAAAGAAGCTAATACTAGATCTAGCAACAAGAAACAAAGAAGGAATCGAAGCAAAGAAAAGGCAAGGTTAAGGACTCTTATGTATGTACAAGTTACGCACGGAGAATTTTTGCAGGAGAATTGAGTCTTTTTCTGTCTTGTTCTTCTGACAAGTATCGAGTAATGTAAGGAATGGAGGAACGATAAAGAGAACATATTAGAATAATGAGACATCCGAGACGACCGGATCTTTGAGGTAGTAGATATTAGTTAGTGTTAGTTACTGATAGAGTTTACTGCTTATATATACTTTTTTCTTTTTGGGGAAGCTATATACTATACATCAAGTCATTATAGTCAGATCCTTAATTTTGGCGTGTGAAAGTCGACAACGCTAGATTGCCTATTATGGCCTAGTTTTTGTAAGGGGAGATGGAAACGACAGGAGAGTCAGTCATATATGATTTGTGGCCAGTATACATAGTGTTTAGTAGAGTCGAAAAGAAACACGATAGATGCGCAAGATGGAGATATTGAGAACGATGAGAGCGAAGAAAACAATGTAATCGTCGTGAGAGGTAGGAGTTGAGCGAGGAATGCGGCAAAGAGATGATGGAGACGAACCCAAGTAGATCTAGGGGCCATCTATGTATCACTGTATCATTATAGCATTATAGTAGGAGTGCATACAGATATACAAGAAACATCGGGAACGGTCATGTTGATGTCATTGCTGTAGGACGCAGGACTATTCCTATTAGCATACAGATACATATAGAAGAGTTAGCGGAGTTAGCGCCAGGGAACGAACCAGGGCAAGAATCTGTCATGGATGATGAGGAAGAAAAAAGGAACGTGATGGCTGCCGAAAAGAATATAAAAAACAAGACGAATCAGAGAGACCTATGAACCCGGCCACTGACTACGGATCACCAACGATCTGCAAGACTCAGTTAGACAAGAGTGAGTGGGAGTGAGGGCGTTCGGAGGACGATGTAATGTACAGTGTATCTGTAATCGAGCGAAGGAAGTGCGGGCCCTGGAAGCTTAGGCCTTAGAGAAGCTCCTCGGGGCCTCCAACACAACAGGATAGACCGTCTAGAGAGATAAGTGCATTGATTGATGATGGTACTGGCAATATGCTGGTCAGGGTGGCCATCCTGCCCCTTCCTGACAAACCATGAAAGGGCGGACAACCCTGGCTAGAGGACTAGAGGACCTGCTGCTTGCCGTGGGAAAAACCAGCCGTTGAATCGAAGAGAAGAGAAGAGAGCGAAGGAGAGGCAAGGCAAGCCAATAGGAGGAGGAAGAGGGGGGGGGGGTAACAGAGGCAAGAGATTTGAAGCTTTAGTATCTTCTTGTTCTTGACTCAAGGGAAACAAGAGAAGCCGCTATAAAATGTGCGAGTCTTGACTCTTGTCTTGGATTATGGCAAAGAAAGCCACTTTCATTTTTTTTTTTTTCATGATTGTCTCGTTGGTCACGAGACATGGCATAAGTGAGACTTGTATTAATAAAAATCAACACAAGATTGGATTGGCTGACGAGAAATGCAGTTGTGTCAGATTTGGACGATGTGCTGCTAAAAATATGAAGCCAAGGGGGGGGGGGGGGGGGTTCTGGGTGTAGAGAGAGAATCAGGTCAAAGTAGGAGGACAAGCCAGGAAAGAAGCCACTACTGGTTTTATTACTGTACTTTATTACTGTACTGTATGATAGAGAGAATAGAACCTGGGCCTGATATTTGAATGTCATGTCAGTGCTTGGCTAGACAAAGCGGATACAGAGTAGATTCACTGATGTTTAGTATGTAGTTCGTTCTGTAGTTGGACAATCTACAGACATGTAGTGTGGGATTGCTTTGCTGCTACCTTATCCTGTCGTATCTTAACTTAAGTGGCAGAGATCCTGCTCCTGGCAGCCCGTTCTAATTTCCTGTTTTGTTTCTTTTTTGTTTTTTGCTCTTATTTCTTTTTCTTTGCCACTATTCCCTTACTTCCCTTTCTTCTTCTTTTTTTATTTTTTATTTTAATATTGTCGAGAGAGCTGGTGTGTCATGCCTTTTCTTTGAGTCCTTCATTCTTTAGTAGTATCTTTTTAATTCTGCCTTCGACTCTGTCTTCCTTGACTGTGACGACCACCTCAGCACGAGTTTGAGAGACTCTCGTCTTCTCTCACACACTCCTTATTATCTTATTATTCCTTCGCAGCGCTGCGGATTTAAGCATCAGCGTCCTAGGCATTAAGCTTGAAGCCAAACATCCCGAGGCTTCAGACCTGCCAACCGTCTAGTTTGTACGCACATAAACACCAGCAACCAACCTAGAGCATCTCCTACAATGATCTCCTTGCCATCCTGCGTCAAATGGGTGGCGCTTCTGGCGTCTCTCGCCGCGCCGGCTCTCGCCCAGGTCACCACGGACTGCAATCCCATGGAGAAGGACTGCCCGAACGACCCGGCACTGGGCACTTCCTACTTCTGGAACTTCACCTCGGAGCCCGATTCCGACGTCTGGGAGCAAAAGGTCAGCGGCGTGACCTACGATCCCGAGCTGGGCGCCACCTTCAGCGTCAGCAAGCAGGGCGACTCGCCAACTCTGCGCTCCAAGTTCTACTTCTTCTGGGGCCGCACCGAGATGATGCTCAAGTGTGCCAACGGCACCGGCATCATCTCGTCCATGATGTGGCTCAGTGACGACCTCGACGAGGTCGACTTCGAGTTCTTCGGCTCGTACCCCAACAAAGCCGCCACCAACTACTATGGCAAGGGCATCACCAGTGACAACAACAACGGCGGCTACAACACCACAGAGTTCAGCAACCAGGACGACTTCCACAACTACACTGTCGACTGGACCGCCGACTACCTGAACTGGTACATCGACGGCGTGCTGGTCCGCACCCTTCTACCCGAGGACGCCAACAGCACCTATACCTACCCGCAGACTCCCATGCAGTTCAACGTCGGCATCTGGGCCGGCGGTGACCCCAGCATGCCCCAGGGCACTCGCGACTGGGCCGGCGGTGACACCGACTACAGTGCTGGCCCGTACATTATGTACGTCAAGAGCGTCATGGTCACTGACTACAGCAACGGCTCCAAGGAGTACGCGTTTGCTGACCGGTCTGGTATGGCGAGTGGAATCACCATCATCAACGGCACCAGTGACGTTGCTACTGCTATCAACAGTGTGCCCGAGAAGTCGCTCTCCGAGAAGTTTTCTGCGCTCTCGACCGGAGCCAAGGCCGGCGTCTTCACCGGCGCTGGAGTTGCCGCGGCTGGCCTGATCGGAGGTGCCCTCTTCTACATGATCAAGCAGCGCCAGCGCGGTGCCAGCGAGGCTGCTGCCGCCGAGAAGGCTGCCGAGGAAGCCCGCATGGAGAACGAGAGCATGGCTGCCCGCGGCATCAACCCCGACAGCTTCAACGGTTCCACCGGCGCCGACTACGACCGTCTCACTCACCAAGACTCTAACTACTACGGCGCCAACTCTATGCCCAATACTCCCATTAACCCCGATGGTCCTCTTGATAGCTACGGTGGCCACACCATGAGCGGTCTTGCTGTCGGTGCCGCTGCCGGCGCTGCCATCACCCGTCCAGATACCGCCGTCAGCAACCCCTTCACAGAACGCCATGCCACTCCAGGCACGCCTGGCCGCGGTGGTGACCTGTACCAAAATGGCGGCCTGCCTTCTCCTACGACCAACACCTTCCCCAACAGCGGTAGCCCAGTCAGTGCCATTAACCGCTCCGGAACTCCCTTGTCCAATGGCGGCTTCGGCGGCCCCAGCGGCTATGAGCGTGTGGGATCACCAGCATCCAGAGGATATGCAGCCGACGAAAGCCCGATCCAGCTGCAACATCAGCCGCCAAACGGAGGCTTCTCACGGTAGTTTCTATGAATCTTTGTTAGTTCGACCTGAGATGTAGCTAAAGGAACATGGTTTGTTTTTTTTTGGCTACTGGCTTTTTGCACGAGTTGCTACCCGTTTGTACTCACACACATTGTTGGTATAGAATACAACAGAATCTAACCAAATGATCTTGAATGTAAATAAAAAGCGAGAGATCAAGTATTAGCTTATCGTGTCTGTGTTGTATTTCCTGTGTTGGAAAGAAGATAGAAGTTGACGTCTTTTTGTTTTTTTTTGTTCGTTTCCGTTTTGCATGAAGCCAGGGTGATATCATCATTATTATTATTATATGTGCAAAATAGGCTTTATAGGCTAATTATCCAAATCAAATCGCCAATGGCCGCACAATCTTGCTTTTTTTGTCTTTTTGTTTTTTTTGTCGCATAAAGTTAGTCACTAAGCTTTAGAAAGAATCTTCCTTGGTTTTAACCTTACTATCTTATACTATTTATACTGGGTTTTTTTTTTCTTTCCCTGAGTCTTTGTCGTTGATCATTTGTTCTGATATTTACTTGGAGGCATATTTTGTTTTCTACTACACAACGTACAAGATTAATGGTTTGAATCTGATGTGCAAAGGTAGGTAGGTATATGTGCTCTGTCAAATACAGATAGTGATTATCATTTCAATTGGGTTAAATAAATGAGACAAAAATACTCGTGACTAAACTGTTCCTGGGCATAAAGCCTATCAGTACGTAATGCTGTATCAAGGAGTAGTATCAAGGAGTAGTACTTAGTACTTATAGTACTAAAGCGCTGTTTGTTTGTTCTGGGCCGATCAACCTTTGCTTGTTTAAGTTTGTCTACTGGGTGTCTGTTCCACCTGGGCCGTATTCAACTAAATCTAGAAGACCCCGTAAAGTGATGCTCTTGGGACGCTCGATGGGAAGACCAAGTGCGCGGTCCCAGACTAACTGTGCCAGAGGACCGAGTCCACGACTTACACCAAACGTTGCCGTATAATAGAGTGTCTGAGTGAAGCCGAAGTGGTGGAAGAGGACACCGGACGCCGAGTCGACGTTGGGGAACGGATTTTTGGTGCGGCCGTGTTGGGCCAAGACATCGGGCGCCACACGTGTCGTAGTCTGCACCAACTTGAATAGCGGATCGGCGGCAATCTTGGGGCGAGCGGCAGCAAACTCCATTAGTGCCCGGAACCGCGGATCTGGAGCGCGGAGGACGGCATGGCCGAAGCCTGGAATCACACGGCCAGACTTGAGAGTGTCCCAGAGATAGTCCTGGATGTCGGCCTCGGTATAGTTCGTTGCGGATGGGATGGCGGCCTGCATTTTCAGCGTCCAGCGAAGGACCTCTTGTGCGGCAAGGCTGTACAGATGTTTGCATATATTAGTATATACCATTCAAAGGACTTTTGTTTGCAACAGATTGATCAAGCTTGTGACATTCACACTTACCCGTGCAATGGACCAGCGAGACCAGCTAGACCTGCGCTGTAGCTGAGAAACGGATCACTCAAAGCACTGCCCACTAGATGTGTCGTGTGTGCTGACACATTGCCACCCTCATGATCTCCATGGAGTGCAAGATATAGACGCAGTAGATCTGCAAACTCCTTGTCATCGCCTTTGCCTAGCATGCGGGCGTAGTTGAGGCCCCAGTCGGCGTTCGGGTCGGCTTCTGGCACACTATCTACTCCGGCACCATAGCTATGGGCATATATCATGGCAGCAATCGTCGGCAGCTTTGCAACAAGAGATAGCACGTCGTCCAGAACCGGCTCCCAGTACTCGGACTTGGCCAAGCCATTTGCGTAAGCAGCACCAAAGCGAGACTCGTGACTTAGCGAGGCCACAGCCATGGCAAAAGCCGTCATGGGATGTAGATTCTTGGGAAACGAACGGAGCAGGTTCTTGGTGAATTCTGGCAATGCTGCCCGTGCAGCTAGATCGCGACTAAGTGCTGTTGTTTGCGCGGAAGTCGGCACCTTGCCAGTTAACAAGAACCAAAACATGGCTTCCGGGAGCATCTGATCGCTTCCAGGCGCGCGGGGAAGCTCGGCTTGGCACTGGGAAATGGTCTTGCCGTGGAACGTGATGCCGGCCTGCGGATCGAGGGCTGAGCCATCCCAGACAAGCGCCGTCAAGCCGCGCATACCGCCGAGCACTTGGGCAACGGTTAGTGGCCCGATAGGCGCATTGGTGTGTGCCTTTAGGCGGGTGACGAGGTCGCGGCGTTCTGGGATCACGGCCTTGAAGGCTTCTTTGAGAGATGGCTCGGCTGTGGCATATGTGCGGTAGGAGTTGATATAGAGGCGACAGGTCTGTCAGATCGCGTAGGCATTATTAGTATGATTCAAGTTGAGAGATAGATATATAAAAATAACAGAACAAGACTAGAATCTCACCGAAAGGGCCCGGAGGCTGAGGCGGCTTGAACAGCCTTTATACATGGCTAGTGATGCTGGAGTACAGAAAGAGCGAATATTGTATTTTTGGTTTGATATAGCTGAGGTATTCACTATGGCTTAAAGGACACAGAAGGTGATATAAACAAAGGTAGTTCCAGCAAGTAAAAATAATTGTTACGATAGCTTATCTAGGTAGTTGGAAATCTAAAACATGAAGGATAATAAACGAGGAAAAAAACAGATGAGCCGCAGTGTGCCTCCCTTTATAGAAAGAGAACGGAATTATATAGTTGTAAATAAAGTCGAGGATCCGAGGTCGAGACAGCCAAGAAAACAAGGCAGCTGCTTCCTCTCGCCCTCCTCATCTCCAAATCCGTTGTGAGATTATGAGAGCTATATTGAAAGCTATATTGAGAGTAGTAGTAGTCATACAGTAATAAAGTGGCAACGAGCCCTGGGATTAACAAGCGGCTATGACCCGAATCGCATTGCATATTCAGGAGTCCATCGTGGCTTAATCTTGCCCCCCCCTCTAGTTGTACATGGGCCAACAAGACATTTCTTTGTCTTCGTCTGTGTTGGAGTAAGGCATAAGGTATCAATTTTGTTTTGTTTAATATATCTGTACATATAGAGACTCTTGGCATTCTTCAGATCTATGTAGTTATTCCACGCCTAATAAAAGGGAGCTTCGTCATATTCATTCCATGGTTCTACAAAAGAAATATAGAAGGGTCTCATAGCTATTGAGATATCCACGTATGGCATAGTCTGCTGGTTTTTGGAGATCCCGGACATAGCCAGTAAAAAGATGACGGCATGTGATCAATCAGGAGGAGGAAGAGGAGGGGTTTGTGGAAATAATGGTTGGAGAAAGATACCTCAGTCTTCTCCAACTTTGATGTTTCAATAACAACCAAAATCACAAAGGAAAGACGGCACAATAATGGGGAACACAGCATTCTGACAACATGGACTAGGGTTACTACAGGGTTACAAAGAGCCCCATGACCCTCATTGGTATGCATGATTATAACTATTGCTATTGCATTAGATTGATACTATATATTACACGGGCGGGAGCATGATATTGAACACTCTCGCCCTAACTACTATGTACATGAGAGCGCAACAGCCCGACTACAGTTAAAGAGAAAGAGAGACATAAAGTCCGTCTTTACTCCGACAGAGATGTTTTGAGCACGTTGTTGACGGGCGCCGGCGCCGGAGCACCTTCTGGAGTCACGTAGGCCTTAGTCATACCACCGTCGACAACCATGTCGTGGCCATTGACAAACGAAGCCTCGTCGCTGGCCAGGAACAGAACAGCCTTAGCCTGCTCGATAGCTTCACCGAAGCGACCGGTAGGGAAATGAACGGTACGACGCAGGCGCTTGGCCTGATCGTCGCCGAGCCAGTCCTGTAGCAGAGGTGTGTTGAGGGGCGCTGGGCAGAGCGAGTTGAAGCGGAAGCCTTCGCGGGCGTGCACAATGGCCAGCTCACGTGTCATGGCGAGCACGGCACCCTTGGACGTGGTGTAGGCCAGTTGAGGGGTGGCAGCGCCGACCAAGGCGACAACAGAAGCAGTGTTGATAATGCTTCCCTTGGTCTTCTTGTTGCGACGTAGAGCTAGGACGGCATGCTTACTGCCGAACCAGACGCCCTTGACGTTGATGTTCTGGGTGAGATCCCAGATAGCCTCGGGGGTGTTGACCGCATCGTCGTCTTGGGCGTGCATGATGCCGGCGTTGTTGAAGATGACATCAAGGCCGCCCCAGGCATCGAGAGCCTCACAGAGAGCCTGGACCTGAGTTTCCTTGGAGACATCGCAGACCTGCAGGAAATGGTAGGGGGCAAGTTAGATACGAGAGAAGTAGACAGGCGGACGAGCGAATACATAAATAAGCTGATGACTATAGCTGTGCTGATGATATATAGGTTGACGACATACCTGAGTTTCGATCTTGCCGGCGCCAGGAACCAGCTCTAGCAGCTTGGCCTTGGCCTTCTCCAAGGCGGGAGCAGAGATATCAGCCATGAGAACATTGGCACCCTCCTGGGCAAACAGGATAGAGGTCTCTAGACCAATGCCGCTGTGAGGGTTAAAAGAACAACTGTTAACACTAAAATTGATAGCAAAGTTTTTGAAATGCTCGAAAAGCGTCGCATAGTTGGGGATAGCTGAGACTTACCCTGCGGCACCGGTGATAACGGCGTTCTTGCCAGCTAGACGTCCAGGCATTGTGATGGGTGGGATAGAGGTTCAAGGAGACAGATCACACGAAAAAGAAGACTATGACTGAATGCCACTTTAAGCAGGAAAATTAATCAAGAGCATAAAATATATGATAGTTCGTGAAAGAAAGATGGACGAAAAGAAAAAAGAAAAAAAGAAAAGAAGAAAAGGGCCGTCGTTTTATCGGAGGTGGGATGGCGGGGTGTTTGGCGATTTTATGATAGACAGTCCGAGAACAGGAAACTGCCACATACACGATTGCATAATTGATTGATTGCGACGCTTGTAAGCCAGTTAGCATTGTAGCTTTTGATTCCTTCTTAGGTTCCTTCCTAGCTTCGTATGGATGGACTGATATCTCTATTTCTCTGCTGATTTTGGTTACTACGGCTTTGGCTTTAGATAGACTTTCTGACTCTAACACGGCAGTCAAGCTTTAGCGGGGCAAGATAAAGAAAGACCCCTTGCACTATCGCACTGATAATTGGTAATGGCCCGATAAAGATTATCTACATTCTACATAGTGCAATTAGGTTTGTGATGGATTCTACCATGGATTACGAAACGATCCAGCCAGCCTAGAATACTGATGGAACAAACCGTATCTAGATAGCAAAATACAAAAGCAAGATAGAGTTGCGGTTGGCACAGCAGTAGTAGCTTGATTGGCGCTCCGAGAAGCCAGGCTCAGGAAGCCGCGGCGCGATCTATCCATATCCATCTAGTGCCCTTTAAAAGCCGTACTAGGAGGAGATAACAGCATTAATCATACGGCAACCGGGTACCTGTCCTTTCCTGTATTATTTTTCCCCGGAGACATCCTGTCTTCACTAGCCGGAGGATTGATCAAGCATGGGGGGATATCATGATATTTCATTACATAGCGGACCACACAGATGGTGTAATAAAGTGTTAGTACAGCCATTACAGCAATCTCTTCCCGTGGAAAAGCATGGGAGGTGTTTCGTATCGTTGTACTAAAAGTAATGTGCTCGCAGATCTTCTTTCTGGATGTCGCTGCGATAACGGTCCACGAGACTCGACCGACAGTTATGCCAGAATGGACACCCACCCACCTAGGGTTTCAATCAATGACGACATTGTATGTGGAGATTTTGGACTGTACATAAATACACAGTACTGTAGCAATGTCTTAGATAAGTAGGATGAATAGAATGATCGATGAATCAAATAAGGTGTTACTGATATTGGAATCATAGCCTTGCAGCGGCCTATTGACCTATAATTGGCTGGTTGATACTTGATGGCTGCAAGGCTGAGAACTAATAGGCAGCATCCTACTAACCCTAGGCACAGTTCATAATCTGACAACATCAGCTAAGCTATCAACATATTTCAGTAAGTTGGTAGTAATCAAGTTACAGTTTCACATTATGTATTCATATATTCTACAATAATCTCTCTCTACTAATACTTGACAATAACACGGCTTTATTGAACCATACCCTCTGCGCTTAAAATCCATCATCAAGTGATACTTCTATAAATATACATAGTAGCGACATGCTGCTCGCCTTTAGTCAGCAACAACGTCGTGACTAGATAACATCGTCTAGCCAGTGCAAATAGAGAGCCGGAAATTTAGCTATTGTCCAAGGCATCCTAATCTATCGCTTCATAGCGGTCACCAAATACATCGCTAGAGAGCCTGTTAAAGCCATCCCCTTTACTATTGCTCTTACTATCCTAGACATGGCATCTTCCGTAGTGGCCGGCGCCGTAGATGGGGCCGGTGTTGCGGCAAAACCCGTTAAAATGTCCTTGCCGTTGGTATGAACACCCTTAGAGTCACAGCCTGTAAATCTTGCCAACTAACAGACAAACCAATATCTTTAAACACAACAGAAATACCAACAAGAGATCTTCCAGGAGGTGCGTGCCGAAGACCAGCTTGTCGTCATGGCGCCTGGACTAGGCATGCTCCGTCTCGTGGCTAATCTGCTTCATTCGTATGATGCGGCCGGCAACAACCTGATTCTCGTCATGGGAGCCAGTGAGCGCGAGATCGCCTGGCTCAGCCGTAGTCTAATCGAGCACAAGATCGTTAGTGGCGCTGCTGCCTCACGGGCACGTGGTCTGACTTCGATCGCGGCCAAAGAAACACCAAAGACACGCAGTGAGCTCTATTCACGCGGTGGTATCTTCGCCGTTACATCGCGCATTTTGATTGGTGATATGTTGTCAGGCGTTATCAACGCAGACAGCATCACCGGAATCGTGGCGATCCATGCCCATCGCTTTGTGGCTACGAGCAACGACGCTTTCATTCTGAGAGTCTGGCGCGGAAAGACTCAGGGCACACCAGGGTTTCTCAAGGCTTTCTCTGACAGTCCGATGGCGCTCACACGTGGCTTCTCACAACTAGCCAAAATGCTGGGATCGCTGTTCCTGCGCAAGGTGTCTCTCTGGCCTCGATACCAGGTCTCTGTGGCTGCCAGTCTCGAGGGCCGGCGACGGGCTGAGGTGATTGAGTACGAGGTGAGCCTGACCGAGTCCATGACCGACATCCAGAACGCCATCAAGGAGTGTATTGAGCAGTGCGTTCAGGAGATCCGCAAGACGAACTCGGGACTGCTGGATCTCGAAGAATGGGACGGACGGACGTCATGATGCAGAACTTCGACATAATGATCCGCCGCCAATTAGAGCCGAACTGGCACCGTATCTCCGAGAAGACGAGACATCTAGTACGAGACTTGACTGTACTGAATGGACTCTTGAATTCTGTCTTACAGTACGATGCTGTCACGTTCCTTGAGCATCTGGATATCATCCACTCGGCCAACTCGCCCAAGCCAGGCACAGTCCGTACTACAGAAAGCCCATGGCTATATCTCGATGCCGCCCAAACGATCTTCGAAGCTGCTAAACGCCGTGTCTATGCTGCTGAAAGGATCTCTGCGCGCTCTGGAGACGACATTGACTCGTTACGTCCAGTTCTGGAAGAGCTTCCGAAATGGGGCATTTTGGCACAGGTCCTCGATGAAATTGACCGCGAAATTCAAACCGCCGGGCCACCAAAGGACGACTCAAACGGATGCATCTTGATTATGTGTCATGCCACAGAGACATGCCGTCAACTGCGTGACTACTTGCAAACCATGCACTTGAGGCCCCAAGACACTACTAAGCCTGGAAGCACCCGGGATTCCACAGCTACAAACGACGAGAACGATGGCGCTAAACAAGATCCTTCTGCATCGTACATGATGCGGCGCAAGTTGCGAGCATATCTACGCAAACGCAAGGACATATCCATGAGAACAGCAGCCCTATACGCCGATACGCAAAAGTCGCTGAACAAAGCCGTTGATCTGACGACCGGCCAAGCTAGAGCGCCTCAGCGCGGAGGAGGAAGCATGGCCAATAAGCGTCGTCGGGTCCGAGGCGGGGGTTCTGTAGGCAGCGGAAGTAGCACTGGTCGAACAGAGACAGGCGCAGTCACCACCCGAAACGAGCCAGATGCACAAGTTGAAGGTCTGATAGAGGCCGTGACCGTTGAGAATACTACTATCGACAACCGTATCGGCATAGTCCTAGACGAGTTCGATGACATCGAGGAACAATATGGGTTGCTTGACATGCAGTCACTGATAGTAATGCACGCCTACGACGGCGATGGAGACGACATGATGCTGGAACAGGTCAAGCCGCGTTATGTAATCATGTACGATGTCGACCCTGCCTTTATCCGCCGTATCGAAGTCTATCGATCTGCCCACAATGACCGCGATGTCCGGTCCTTCTTTATGTTTTACGGCGAATCCGTCGAAGAAGAACGTTTCTTGTCAGCTGTTCGTCGCGAGAAGGATGCCTTTACACGTCTAATAAAAGAGAAGGCTAGTATGACGATCACATTAGACGCACCGCCTAAGAAATCCGGCGTCGACGATGCTGATGAGTTCCTCGGCCGTGTGAATACACGTATCGCTGGAGGTGGCCGCCTCGGACCATCGGCCGGTGCTAAAAAGGTACAACCGCGCGTCATCGTCGACATACGAGAATTCCGATCGTCTCTTCCGCCTTTACTTCACGGATCGGGATTAGACGTGGTGCCCTGCCAGTTGACGGTCGGCGATTATATCTTATCGCCCCGGATGTGTGTAGAGCGCAAGGCCATTGCAGATCTAATCCAATCACTCAACTCTGGCCGTCTATACACGCAATGCGAGGCCATGTTTCGACACTATGCTTTACCTTTGTTGCTGATCGAGTTTAGTGATGGCAAATCTTTTACGCTGGAGCGATACGCTGATATGGGCGGCGGTGGTGTCTCCGGTCTCGCATCAGGAGGCACAGATCTCCAGGGAAAACTCGTTGCCCTGACAATTGCGTTTCCTAAACTTCGCATTATATGGTCCAGCTCACCACACGAGACTGCCGAGATCTTCACTAGTCTAAAGAGCATGGAAGCCGAGCCAAATCCGCGGACAGCAGTCGAAGCGGGCTTACTCACCTCGGTCAAAGAGCCTGGCGCAACGCTAGGCCAGCTGGATCCGGTATTACAGGCTATTTTGGCTGTTATACCGGGACTTACTACTGAAAATACACCTCTTGTGACGAGGCGGGCTAAGAATATCCGGGAACTGGCAAATATGAAGAGAGAGGATCTTACGAGGCTAGTTGGACCGGAAATAGCTGGAAGCATACACTACTTCTTCAACCGAAACCTCGCTCACTGAGAGCTTAGAGCTAAGAGCCGCGAAGATGAGAAGCCGAGTTGTGAGAGTCGAGATATCAAAAGTCAGACATTGGCTTGCTGGTAAAAAAACACACATAAGTAAGTGCTGCTTGATGATTGTAATTGCTGCTGTTATGCTATGAATGATTTAGACTAGACATGAAATTACATGATATCGTAGGTTGTCAAATACTAGATAGGTAGGCAGGCGGGTGCCTTTCACACCGTTTCAATGTAACGCCGCATCTCCCAATCGGTCACGGCTTCCTCCCAGAGTCTTACTTCGTGCAATCTGGTTCCTGCGTAGTGATCGACAAATGCATCACCAAAGACCTCACGTGCTACGCTCTCCTTACTGGCGAACCGCTCAGTGGCCTCCCGCAGGCTCTTGGCCAGTCTTTCGCCCTTGTCCATATTTGACCCAACGTCAGTGCCCTTGGCTAACGGCGGACATGGCAACGCGAGCTGCTTCTGGACTCCACGCCAGCCGCAGCCTAGAATAGCAGCCATCACTAGGTGTGCGTTTGCATCGGCGCCACAGGTACGAATTTCAAAGCGGGTAGCCGAAGGCTTCGATGTTGGTGGCGCAATCATGCGGATAGATGCGCCACGATGCTCTAGACCCCAGGATACAGTGACCGGAGCCCAGAAGTTCTCGACTAAGCGCTTGTATGAGTTAATAGTCGGTGCGAGCATGGGCATGACATAGGGGAGACCCTCCAGTATGCCAGCCAAGAAGTGGCGTCCAAAATCCGTGACCCATTCGAGATCAGGGTAGGTAGCATTCGGGTCAGGCTCGGTGCGCGCAAATAGGTTCTTGCCAGTTGCGCTATCCACTACTGACACATGAATATGTCCACTGTTGCCGGGAAGTCCCTGGATGGGTTTTGCCATGAAACACGGAACAATGTTGTACTTGGTAGAGGTGCTCTTGAGTGCGAACTTGAATAGGTTGGCGCGGTCGGCCATCTCGCCAATCTCTCCATATTCGAGTGCTGCTTCAAACACGCCAGGACCGCTCTCGGTGTGCCAGCCCTCGATATCGCAGCGGAATTTGCGACAAGTTTCGAATACATCGTAGTAGTAGTCTTTGTTGTGTACAGGCCGTGTCATGCTGTAGCCAAACATTCCCTGTGTAAGTGACTTGAGCGCACTGGGCGGGTTGGAGGCTAAAAAGTCGGCCGGCGACGAGTCCGAGTCGGGAGTTTTGAAAGTGTAGAATTCGTACTCAGCTGTAGATTGGTTAGCTTATTAGACGCCCTGTATGACTATTCTTGCGTGAAACTTACCACCAGCCATGGCTCCGAGGCCTTCGGCAGCCAGCTTATCTATAACGCCGCGCAGCAAACTACGCGGACAGGCACAGATGGGCTTCTGAGTGTCCGGGTCGAGGAAGCTGACGAGGAATAGAGGGACATTGTCCTCCCATGGAATGCGACGGAAGCTCTTGGGATCGATGACGGCGATGAGATCGCGGTATCCGTTTTCGAGGTTGCTGATGCTGAGTTCCTGCTGGTAGGTCTTATCGTGCATGTCCCAGCCAAAGACAACGGAGCAGAAGCCGAAGCCAGACTGCAGGACAGACAGGAACTTTTTCTTGGACATGAGCTTTCCGCGTAGAACGCCGTCAACGTCTACGCCGGCAACCTTGACTTTGTCATCGTGTTCTAGAATGGTGGGGAGATTCTCGAGCGTAAGCTCTGGAGAAGATGAGTCGGCCATTGCGCGTGATATAGCGAGCTTTGTGAATGTTTAGGACGAGGGCGGAAAATCAAATCGAGGCAGGGTTGAGATATTGCTGCTATAAGTGTTTTGTTTTGTGGCAGTTCAGATGCACAAGGTTGCTTATATCCTAGACAGAATATCCTAGACAAAAGAAAGCTAGGGTGTGTAAAAGTAGCGGGAGGACAAGAGGGAGGGGAAGGTGGCTATATAAAGAACAATTAATAGCTATGTAGGAGGTAGTGTACAACTAATAGCAAAAGCCTGATTGAATTCCCAGGACACGAACGATAGGCTAGTAGATCTAAGCAAAATGAGGGTTGCGACTGTGATAAAGTGATGGAGCGATAGTCGGTGAACCCGAGGCAAAGCAATCTAGCTGTATGATAGTGACTTTGACTTGCTACGTTGTGCTGATAAGGTTTAACCCTCAAGAAGACCAACTAACTACAGGTCTAGTAAACGCCTATTTGCTATTGTTGTGTGGTAAGCTCACACAGCAATACTAATAAATGACTGCTAGGAGTGACACACAACAATAGCTAGTAGGAGCTAGGAATTGAATGCCCGTCCGGCCCGGGGGTCATCGTCCAGTAATGATCGAGATATGGGGCAATGGTCGGAATTTGGTGCGATTTTCTGGCAGTGGGTGGGAGTTGCGATACCGATAGGCTGCGATGTTACAGTGGCACAAAAGAAGAGAAAAGAAGAACCATAAAGATTACACATAAAACTCACCATCACGTGAGGCGTTGAAAATGAGCTAGATATTGCTGCATAATTGTATCTTAATCTACAACTAAGCTATTGCTCGGTACATACATCTGCATATAGTTGTTGTTGTTGTTCTTTCTCCGCGTTGTTTATCCTAAAGTAAGTGCCTCCGACCGCCCTGCAATTTTGCTAGCAAGACCCGCCCACCTTGCATTGTCAAGCGCCTATTTAGGAAGGAGCGAACCGGCACCGTGACAGCAGCGACGTAGACATAGAAACAACCTATTCTGAGCTTTCTTCACTGTAATTTAATGCGACTGGCACTGTTTTACTTGCCGTGATCTGGAAGTATAGTTTTATGTATAGGGGCTCTCCACCACTGTAATCATGATACGCAATATAGAGTCAATCAATTTCAACATCACATCAGGGCGCTTCATGGCTTCTTAGACCTAGTGCAAGCCCCGCTCGAATATCAATCCTCCTCACTGACCCGGCACGATAAGCCATCGAGAAACACTGCTGCAACTATGAGCGTTGTAGGATTCCTGCATTCTTGCGCTATAACTCAGGCCGTGGGTTTTGTCCCTGGATAAGAACAGTACGGAAGCAGACTAGTCCAACGTATTTGATTACTACATATTTATGTACTAGTTGTATTAGTACTGATGTGTGCAAGCATTACAAACACCGATCGGTCATGGCTTTGTATGTTGAGCTGTGCGGGCTGCCAGTTAGAACCCGACCGATAATGGATTGTATAGATATAGTTGTGTACTAACACAACTAAGTAGATTGCTAACTCCATCTCGACCGCGGACCCGCGGCAAGCCAAACGAAGCTAGACTCCTTAGACTCGAGCGTGGCTATTTCTTCCTTCTTCTCCAAGTAGAAGTACAAGCATATCGTGTGATGTACTATGACTATCATTTCTCATTCAACATGCATACATATATAGGTGCACACGTAAGAATGACAAATCTATACGATGATGTAATGACAACCGGCCAGCCGATGTCGTTGAATTTATTGTGGTGTATGATGTATGATATATATATGGCTGATACTATGTATATGACAGCCTGTGAACAAGTGACATGTCATGGTCTTGATGCATTCATAGATTACGTATCCTCCCATGCCACACATATATAATATATGGGGGTAAAACAAATTGAAGAAGAGCCGAGAGTAGAGAGATCGTAGTAGTTAGTTGTCGAACTAATGCTTAGGTGCCGCTGTTTTTTTGAGCTGTGCTTGTACCCAAGCAGCCACCAGCTTATTATTCGGTTGCTGGGCATGACTCAAGCTTGTGCCGAGTCCGAGAGGCGGTGGCATGCTACCTTCGACGCCCTCGTTTTGGCCGGAAATTTCAACATTGGCGATGCCATCCATGACTCTGTCTACAGATTTGGGTGTAGAGGCATCCTCCTCCTCTTCTTCCTTTATTACACTCGGTTTCGTCACGGACTGAAGCCAAGAGTGATTCAAAAGAGCCGTGTATGTTGGTCGCTGAATGGGATTCTTAGCTAGGCAGCGACTAACAAATTCATGAGCAGCAGGTGAATAGCCCGTGTCGGGCAATTTGGGTGGGTCACCCTTGACGATGGTCTAGTTGCGAATTGTTAGTATCGGCCATAACATTGATAGAGTTTATGTAAGATGCTATATAGGATTGTGATGTTTGATGGCTTTGGTGTCGACTTACATTCAACTGGACTAAGATGCTGGCATTAACATCATAAGGATATTTTCCCAGGGCACATTCAATGATCGTGAGACCAAGACTCCAGATATCGCTCTGAACACCGTAAGAACCATCCACTTGCTCAGAGACGCCAGGGGTACTATTGATCCGCTCTGGTGGCATGTAGCTCTGGCAGCCAATGTTGGTCTTAGCCTTGCTGGCTACGAGATCGCCGCTGACACCGAAATCGCAGATTTTCACCTGGCCTCGTGTGTTGACTAGAATGTTGGTGGGTTTCACATCACGATGGATGATGTTGTGCTTCTCTTTCAACTCATTTAGACCAAATACTGTAGCTAGGGTGATGTGCTGTAGAACATCTTCGGGTACGCCATCACCGTACAACTTGTCGATAGAGCCGCCATCCATGTACTCGATGCACATGTACACAAAGCCATCTTGCATAAAGGCTCCGTAAAAGTCGATTATGTATGGAGAAGCGCATTGGTGTAGGATCATGAGCTCCTTTGCGATTGTTTTAAACTTGGCTTTGTCGAGCTCCATCCGGATTTCTTTCATTGCCATGATGGTGCCACTCAAGCCATCAGCATCGGACGGTGTTGGATCGGATATAGTATGCTTAGGTGTAGGCTTTAAACCTGACAAGCCAAGCCCAAGACGAGCTTGTTTAGACTTGGCATGCCGCACTTTGTAGACTGTGCCGTAATTTCCCTTTCCTAGCTCACCTAGTGACTCTGTCTCGTTTAAAGACATCCTGTATGTATTGCCATTGGCAAAGTGTACGCCATCTTTGGTTAGAGTAGCAGAGCCTTTGAAATTGAGCCAGCCTTCTTCGGGGTTGATGAACTCCCGGAATTCATCCAGTTGCGAGCCACCATACGCAGGATTCGTTGCTGCTTGAGAAGCACCTGCGGCACTGGGAGGAGCACCCGGACCGCCAGCCATGTCTGAGCCGTTAAGGTTCATTTTGAGTCCTCGACGGGCAGCAAGTCCAGTAAGCTTCGGCGCCTTTCCCCCGGCAGCGGGTGCAGACTGGAACTGAGAAGGTGCCGCTGGACGGCTAGGAAAATTTAGCTTCATAGGAGGGTTTCCCATAGACGCAGATGGCCCAGCACCACTTGAAGCACCAGATAGACCTGAGCCAGTGGCCATTGCACCAGGTCCTGTCCCTAGCTTGAGAGCAGAGTGGCTATTCTGCATTGAGTTGGCATTGTTATTCGAGGACGATCGTCGGTTCATCAAATCGAGCAGCCGGCCGCCTCCTTTTGGGGTGGTCGAGTTGGACAAAGAAGCTGTAGGTTGACGCTGACTTCTGAGTAGCCCTAACGGGTTGGAGGAAGAGAATGATGTGCCGGTCTCGGGTACTTGGCGTAATGAGGGCACACGGCGCGTGCCGTCCATGCCGGGTATGAAGGGTGATGAGCCATTTGGGCCATTGATTGATGGCGAACCGAGATCAGAGGG
>RHLR01000453.1:0-20343 GCA_009806335.1 Davidsoniella australis | reverse complement strand
ACAATGATACCAGCTTTAAAGGCTATTGGTATGTTAAGCTATATCCTTCCTTGAACAAACTACTTCACTAGATCTTATCCTAACATCTGTATTGCTATAGAAGGGCTGAGTGTCCACATTGCGGAAAGCACCAATCGGATCATCGATCAGAATGAAAACCTGCACAACCAAAAGGCCAGGACGAAACTAGAACAGGAGCTATCGGCATGTCACCAAGACTTCAAAACCATCCATTACAAGCGACATAAAGACATGAACCCCAGAGCCGTTGATGGAACATGTGTCTGGGTCCTTAAAAACGATAAATTCACTAGCTGGCTTGATAACACCAATAACGACCTTCTTTGGATCTCCGCCGATCCAGGCTGTGGAAAATCAGTTCTGAGCCGGTTCCTTGTCGATGGGAAGTTTTTTAGGGATTCTTCAAAAACTCTATCTTCTTCTTCATCTTCATCTTCGACTTTGCCTTCAATTTGCTATTTTTTCTTCAAGGACAATGAGTACCAAAGTAGTCTTGCTACGGCTCTTTGTGCCATTCTCCACCAGCTCTTCAGTCATCAGCCGAACTTGCGAAAACATGCCTTATCCCTTTGGAAAGAGAATGGAGATAAACTTCAGTATGAAGAGCATACACTCTGGCAGATCTTACTTGAAGCTGTTGGTGATCAGGATTTTACCAACACCTTTATTGTAATAGATGCCTTAGATGAGTGTGTCTCACAGGATCAAGCTACATTGATTCAACTAGCTACTGAGTGGTTCAAGGCTACCAAAGATTCTAGACGCCTGCCTTGGTTGAAATTGTTGTTTACCAGCCGTCCTTACTGGGATATACATGACAAGTTCGATTCCACCATTGACACATTTCCTCAAATCTACCTTTCCGGAGAAGAAGAAGCTGGTGGTATCCAGGCCGAGATCAACCTTTTTGTGAAATCCCGAGTTAGAGAGCTCAATGTCCCGACATATTTCCGTGAGAAGATGGAAGAAAAGCTCCTCAGTATGAAAAATCGCACATACCTATGGCTGGATCTCGTCATCAAAGAGACCCAGCCTATGTCAAGAAGAATCGGATTTGAAGTTAGTGACATTGCTCTAGTTCCTACTACTGTGAACGAAGCTTACACAAAGATTCTGCACCGAATTGAGCCTTCCAGTCTACCTCAAGCTATCCTTATTCTTCAGATTGTAGTTGGTGCTCGACGTCCACTGACAGTTGCTGAGATGAGAGTTGCATTGAATCTGAAGCTTCGAAATTCCACTTGCATTCAAGATGCCACCAATGACTGCGATTTTCTTGAGAAGAGGCTACGAGATTTGTGTGGCCTCTTTGTTTTTATCAAGGACTCTACAGTTTATCTGATACATCAAACGGCTAAGGAATTCTTACAGAAAACCCCTATTCGACTACATGGCCAGCTTCTTTCTTGTATTCCGGATGTAACCGAAGAAATCTTGTCTGATATCTGTTACAGATACTTCTCTATATCAGGGATATCTCATGTCTCAAAGTCCCAGGCTGATGAAGAAGACAGTTGTGTAGCACTGGATTTCTTCAACTATGCTATAGAGAATTGGTGTAGTCATGTCCATGGCATCACCAGTTTGGCTGAAAAGAGTGGTATGGATGTTTTGTTCCAGACCTATGCCCTGAGAACATCGGAGATTGATGTGCAAGACATACAGTTTTTCAACTATCAAATCAAAGTGGAGAAGGTTGACACTCAAAACTCCAAGGAAATTCCCATCTGGCATATGATCTACACAGGTCATCACAAGGAACTCTTTTGCGCTATTGACATGTATAACAGTTTTCATGCTGTCTATAAATCAAGATGGCCGACCATAGGGCACCTGTTTTTTGATGGCAGGCCAGGAGATAGCTGTGATATCAGTATAGCTGTGAACATGGCATGCTATGAAGGATATCATGATGTGGTCAAACTACTAGTTCAACAAGACTTTGACTTTTCTGACACAAAAGCCCTGCAAATAGCTTGCTGTCAAGGCCATATCAATATTGTGAGAATCCTCATTGAAGCCACGCCTCAACCGAATCGGAACGTTATATATAGCGAAACTTTGTGCTTTAGCTGTGGCAAAGAAAGCAGTGGTATTCTCGAGTTACTTCTTCTATATGGTGCCAACATTGATTATGAGACATTGGATAGCTGGACTGCTCTCATTCTAGCTTGCCACCAAGGACATCTTGATGTTGCCAAGCTGTTGATCGAGAACGGCGCTGCTGTTGACCATGAGACCTCTTCAGGTACCACTGCTCTCATTCTCGCTTGTAGAATGGGCATCTTGATGTTACCACACTTTTGATCAACAACGGTGTTGACATCAATCTCAAGACTTATAATGGGACTGCATTTACACATGCTTTGTCTCATGGTCACTCCGATATTGTTGAATTATTAACGTTAAGGGGAGCAAGTGGTGCCACAAAAAAGTCATTCAGCGCAAAGGCTTCATTGACACGAATTTTCCGTCGACATTAAAGTAAAGCTCCTCGTCAAGAATCTAATAATAGTAGTTCTCAAGTCCCTTTATCTATAACCTCATTAGTGGTTCTACCTGTACCATTTCTATTGCTACTTACTTACCTTGCAATTTTTGTTCGAAAGAAACCGTGTACATCTTACATCACCCACGTGTGCTAGAACTTGTCATCAAAGTGTCTAGGCCACTAGCTGGGTAGTTTTTATATGTAGATGTATCAATAGGCTATTGATCAATATGAAATATTTTTGACAATTACTATCTAAAAAGTTTAAATTTTTATTGTCCTTCATCTTAAGTTCTTAACCCTAATAATATTTTTATGTTTTTTGCTTCAACTCCCCTTTCTGTGATTTTCATCGTATCACAACTTAGCCTATACTTCCCCAAATACACCCTTCGCTTCGTCCGTAACACCGGGCTATAATGCCTATACTTAAAAGGATATGAGATGATCAAAATCTGCACTTACAATCTCCAGCTACTCGGAGCGTGCTAGAAAATAAAAGTATGTTCCTTGAAGGGGGAATGATGTGCTATCCCGAACATATCTAAATACATAGTTATACCCATGCTCAAAACTGGTGTATGAAGAGCTCCCCAATTTAACGGTTGGCTTCTAGTGGTAGATGAGTCAGCGAGCGAGGCGCTGTAGTAAACTTGCAGAAAGCTGGAGAAGCTTGCTTTGATCATGTATTTTATGCGAGGATCCTTGACAATCTGACTTCCACGCATGTGCAACCACTATCTTTGTTCTATACGATATTGATCCTTTTGACTTCTTAAAAGCAAAGAAACAATAAAGCCAATCTGATTATGAGTTCATTGAAAACAACGGCGTTGCGACTCATGAGAGTTGCTACGGCTTCGAGTACTAGATTGTAAGTCAAAGATTGCCCTTAAGTCGTCATATATATTGAAAAGGCACTAATATATTTGTAAAGATGCTCTGCACGTACGGTACCTACTGTGTCAACATCTACTATTTCACATACTCTTCAACACCGTCCATTTAGCCAGTCTGCAGTGCTACGTAAGAAAGACAAGGGCGCCAAAGCCACCAAGAAGGGCTCACCATCAGCGTCTGCTACTTCGTCTGCTTTAGAAAGCTCTGCTGATGGCGGTGACCATTCCAGCGCGAGCCCAGACGACCCGGGCAACTTTGAAGATGTCCAATCACAATGGACACGCGCTGATATGCACTATCGCGAACAGCTAACGCAGTTCCGCGCCGGCGGCTCTTTCAACCCAGACGTCCTTGGCGCTCTACCGGTTCTTGTACGTTCCGGTAAGACAAGCGCTTCGTACCCACTACGTGAAGTCGGTCAAGTAATCCCACGCACAGCTCGTAGTGTAGCCATCATCGCCTACGAAAAGGAGTATCTCAAGCCCATCATGTCAGCCATCCAGGCCGCGCCTGATTTCAACCAGCAGCCACAGCCCGATCCGGATACAGAGCTGGGTTTGATTCTCAAGATCGAGGCCGTGCCGACAGATCAGCTGGTCAAGAAACTAGGAGATGTATGCCATGCGTGGCGCGAGAAGATTCGTGCGGTGCGCACGAAGCGGGAAAAGCTGGTGCAGACCTGGCAAAAAGATAAGACGATTCGACCGGATATCGCCAAGACAGTTAGTGCGGACCTGCTAAAGGAAATGCAGAAGCGTATTAAGGCGGTCGATGCGGCAGAAATGCAGGCGGCTAACGACATCAAGCGCAAGGCATCAGCGTAGAGACTCGACAAGAGAGGGAGCAAGATGATGTTCTGTATGATAGTATTTATACGATAGTCGGCTAACTAAAGCAACCATGTTATCATACACGGATGCGGTATATTGTTCCTGATAATGTGTGCGTTGTATTATTTTTCTATTATACAAAATGGCGAAAGAAAATACAGTAAAAGTGGTGATACAAATAGGCAAAGCAAACAAAGACAGGCCAAAATAGCCCAGAACAAGAAGAAGGAATGACAATCGATACAGGGCCAACAGTGAAACGGTATCCTAAGCTGTCATTTGCTCCAACAACCTCTGTTTCCGTTGATCAAATACTAGAGCTGTGCATAAAGGCTTGGCTTCTTCTTACTCATTTCCTTACTTTCTCCCCCTTCTCTTCAACGTCTTGCTGCAGCTGCCGCCGCCGGTTTGGCCTTATCTAGCATCTGCCTCAGTTTCGCCTGGAACTTCTCCGTGGCCAAAGTCGAGTATGTGCCCTCCTTGAGATGGTAGTTGCGTGCCAATTGTAGAACTTGTGCCTTATCTACCGCCGGAATGGCCTCGTGCTGGCCCTTGACTGTACGGCGCACCAGAATATCCTTGAGTCGCTCA
Source organism: Davidsoniella australis (assembly GCA_009806335.1). Classification (NCBI taxonomy): domain Eukaryota; kingdom Fungi; phylum Ascomycota; class Sordariomycetes; order Microascales; family Ceratocystidaceae; genus Davidsoniella; species Davidsoniella australis. The sequence goes on along the minus strand of RHLR01000453.1, from coordinate 15,510 downwards.
CTAGGGCCCATCTTGATGGCTAGGCCTGACCGCTCTTCAAGCAGCTTCTTAGTCTGCAGCTTTTCAAAGTACATGACGCCCTGGTAGTCGTACTTAGCGGCCATCATTTTGGGATGTGCTAGATGGCCTGGGTCTACCGGCCCGCCGGCAATGGTCTTTAGTGTTTGCCGTATCGTCGCCGCCTTGCCAAGGATGTTGGAATCAGTGGCCATAGCAGGGGCGTACTCTAGGATCTCGTCGATGCCCAGCACGGGATCAAATACCTCAGCCTTCCGCTCCGGCGCCGCAGGCACTCTTTCAGTCAGAACCTCTAGTTCAGCCTTGGTGTATGGCGCATACCAATCGATGTCCTCAGCCATGACTTCGTATGGATTCTGGTTGCGTCTATCGCCGTCCTTCTTCGCACGACCATTACGTTCCTTACCGCCTCCCTTCTTGCCATCTTTACTACTACGCTTCGCGCCGGCCGACCGGAACTGACCCTCCTTCTGACCACGGTTTACCGGTGTTGTGCGACGGACTGAGACCGTGCCGTCAGGATTACGCACAACGGTACCAAGGGCACCGCCTCCTAGACGCAAACCGCCCCGGCCACGCGGCAGTGAGCGAACATTCACTATGCGGGCAGCACCGCCAACAGGAGGCTTCGATGGGGTGGCAGACGCGGTGGCGGCATCTGAGGAGCTTTTGAGCATTGAGTTGAGTTCTGAAGCGGCAGCCCGTGAGCGAGGAATCCGTGGCGAAGAGCTGCTGTTTTCGGGACGGGAAGAGGCATAATTCTTGGGGATCTCGCCGCTGAAGACTTTGCTTGGTTCGTCGTCGTTGTTGAGGGCAGATGAGGTCGAGAAGCTCCGTAAGACTTGGTTAGTTAATTGGCGTTGCTGCAAGAAACCCGCAAGGCTGCCGCCGCAGGCAGACCGGAGAATGTTTCCGGACATGGTGTATCGGAACTATATATGTGATCGGAGGTCGAGATACAGCGTTTGATGATCCGGGATCAATGCGAGGAAGGCTCCGACTTCGATGAAGCGATTGAACCCGGAACCTTGTAAAAGGTCAGATAAAGACAATGGAAGAACGGCAATTGACTCTTCAGTCCATAAAAACGTAAAAATCGCTGTTTAAGAAGGAGTTGCACGTCGAGTTTAAAAGACCGAGTTCGAGGCCCTTCATAGCCTATAATTGTGACACTGGGAAAATCTCGTGGGGTTGATTATGTAATACATATTCATTAAAAGCCTTGTGTGACAGGCTGAGTAATAACATTTTGCCCCACAAAAACACCACAGACAGCATCATAGAGCGTGATAAGCCGGCTTCACTATATTAAAGCTCTAATATTGCTTTATGAAGATTAAAGCATCTACTGAGACCCTTGTAAAGATTTTCCCAAGCCGCCATATGTGATCATTTTGGTCACCTGATACTCTTCAATACCCATTGATGACCCCTCGCGCCCAAAGCCAGATTCTTTGACGCCGCCAAACGGTGATGCCGGGTCTGAGATGATGCCTGTGTTAACGCCGACCATGCCAACCTCGAGATGCTCAGCTATGCGATAAATCCGTTCCAGATCACGCGAGTAAAAATAACCCGCCAGACCAACACGCACATTATTGGCCAGCTTGACGACCTCGGCCTCAGTATCGAACGGGAATAGTCCGGCCACTGGCCCAAATGTCTCTTCTGACGCAATTTCCATATCTTGCGTCATTCCTGTCAACACGGTCGGTTCAAAAAAGAACTCGCCGGTCTCCGGTAGCCGCTTACCGCCAACTAGCACTGTGGCGCCCTTCTTCACGGCGTCGGTCACATGCGCCTCGGCCTTAGCTACGGCTCGTTCGTGAATGAGCGGTCCGTGAGTAATACCCTTAGCAAAACCATTACCGACTTTGAATTCCCGAACCTTGGCGGCAAAGAGCTGAGCAAAGTCATCGTAGATGCCGCGCTGTACGAAGATCCGGTTGGCGCACACGCAGGTTTGACCGGACGATCGGAACTTGGATGCTATAGCACCAGCAACAGCGGCATCCAGATCAGCATCATCGAAGACGATGAACGGCGCGTTGCCACCAAGTTCCATCGACAGCTTCTTGAGTGTATCGGCGCTCTGCTTCATGAAGAGCTTACCAACTGGCGTCGACCCGGTAAACGATACCTTCTTGATGATCGGCGACGTTGTAATGGCTTCACCTACGGCACGCATGTTTTCGTGCGCCGTAATAACGTTGAAGACCCCCTTTGGAACTCCAGCCCGATGTGCAAGTTCAGCTATCGCCAAGGCCGTAAATGGCGTCTCCCCCGGAGCCTTGACCACAACAGAACAGCCTGCCGCCAAAGCAGGACCAACCTTGCGCGTAATCATAGCTGCTGGAAAGTTCCAGCTGTAATATATCCCATCACCATTAGTATCATCATCATTTCTCGGTATAGGTACACAGAGCACTAGACTTACGGTGTGATCATACCACAGACGCCGACCGGCTCCTTTACCGTCATGACTCGGTTAGTCGGGACCGATGGAGAGATCGTCTGACCATATATACGCGGTGCCTCTTCACTAAACCATTCAAAGAAGCTAGCCGCATATCCAACTTCACCACGAGCATCAGCTGCCGGCTTGCCGTTTTCCCACGTGATCAGTGTCGTTAAATCATCTGTGTGCTCAACAACCAAGTCATACCAGCGACGAAGCAGCTTTGCCCGGTTTCGCCCCGTCTCATAGCGGAATAGAGTAAAGGCGTCCTTGGCAGCTACAATTGCTTTCTCGGTGTCAACCACATCAAAATCCGGGCTCGTGCCGATAAGTCCCCGTGTAGCCGGATCTATGAAATTTAGAGTTAGCTTCACCACCCTCTCTCGTTCTCATGTCCTTGCTGCAGGCTTCTTTACCGCGGACTTCGAAGGTGGCACCAGATGCAGCGGGAATCCATTCGCCATTCACATAGCACACATTCTGTTTTAGAAGGGTTGGGTCTCGAAGCTATAGTGCAAGTTGTGCGTCAGATCTGATCAGATAATATATAGGGCTTAATGGACTTACCTTAGGAACCAAACTAGAAACATAGCGTAGAATTGGCGCTCTAAAGGCAGTTCTAGAGCTTGACAACGCTGCAGATCGCCAGCCAAAAGCAGCAACTGTTTGTGATCTCTTTAGAATGGCCGCCATGACTGATTAGCCAGCTCTTTGAATCCAATCCGATTTATCTGTGATATAGACGGTGAAGGTTGTTGTTTGGATTATGTAGCGATTTGTGAGACTGATAAAAGAAGAGATTACATGCCAGATTCCCCACTTTAGAATTGGAGCTACTAAAACAGTCAAGTGAATCGGATGGAATGGAATCGGGCACGACGTCGGTCATTGCTATAAATATACGAACTCGAGGCACAAATAACTTCGATTTAACAAGAATATGAACAGGCAGGTAGATAATAAAGTAGCTGCTCGGAATATCTTTCAGAGTCTTGACATCGTTGTTGTACAAAACCGGGCCGGGCAATTGCCACAAGACGATTTTCCCTTTTTGAGTCAACACTTGATTATCTTTCATACATATCTCTCTTGATAAATATCACCAAAAATTGCCATTGATTTCTTGTTTATACTTGACATGGGGATTTATTTTCAATTTCATTGTAGTATACATGAATGATGTTTTTTTATGTTAGGTTGTCCGGCTTTGAACCAGATCAGATTCTGTCTGATAAATGGCTTTTTTTCTCCCTCATTAAAGAAACGAATAACGCCCAACCCAATTAAAAAGACAGATCGACAAAGGAAATTCTGGCTCAGATTACACTTTCAAATAGAGAAAACATAGAAGAGGAAAAAGAAAGAAAGAAAGAAAGAAAAGAGAAAAAAGGATTCTGCCAGCGGTCTCCCGCATTATGGATTTCAACCGACTTTAGTAATAGGCCGCTGGGATCCTTGGCTGTCCGCCGCCACCCAATGAGTTGAAGGCTTGAGTTCGCGGTGTGAATGGCATGTTTGCCGTTACTGGCGATCGTAAGCTTCCCATTTCCCAGTTGCTCCTGGGCTTCTCGGGGTTGTCGGAATCTTCATTGTCGGTATCGACCTTATCGGCCTCGGTGGGCATCATAGCCCAAGCAGCCAAAGCCAGGTTGCAGACATACAAAAACCTATAAAAGCAAAGCGAATGTTAGTCATAAATATCTTCTCCCCCTCTCTATCTAGTGAAAGATAACTTACAGCATATACACTGTCACGGCAAGGGCGCCCTTGGCCATCTTGCATTTATGTACCGTTCCCGAGCCATAAGCAGAGACGACACTACATGGCTTGGCAATATACCAAGCAACATTTGTGCTATAGCGTGGATCGGCGTGATCGGGTCCGATTTGACCGTAGGTGCTTACTGTGTAGATGACGACCAGGCCCAAGTTGGCGAGGAGGCCGATAAGCGGATACCACACGCGCATGATGAAGCTAATCAGCTTAGATAGCAAGAAGAACAGCGAGATAATGGAGATGGCAACATTGAGGTTCGTCAGTCTAGATACGGGATGTTAGTCTTTTATTCTCTCTCAAGTTCTCAACATGACGGGGCTGCTTTACGTTTGTGACCAGACGAACGGAATTTTCGGTACGGATTTGTAGTTGGCGTATGCGTACACGATCATGTTGGGATTTGAGTTCCAGCCATTCTCGTAGCCAATCTGCCAGAAGCGCGTACGATACCAGTTTGGCTGCGCAATGCCAAAGAGAACTAGAATCGGGACGAGACCGGCCAGCTCAGCAAGCATGAGCCAGTAAATAGGACGGCGGTCCTTCCACGGCCGTCGAAGAATCTTGTAGGACATTGCGATAGGAGTACGAGTACAATCGGAAGGTGAATGAGTTGCTCTTCAGATATCAGAAGACGTATATTTAAGTGCTCGTCAGGTTCGGTGAACAGGGTTTATAGACGAAGTGAGGGTTTCTGTAGAGTTCGGTGATGGCCTCTTTGATGTGCTCACTATTGAATAAAACAAGAATAGCGAGAGGGGAAAAAAAGGGTACAGGCGAGTGTTTCTATTTGCCTAGTGATTTTCTGTTGGTTATATGACAGACAGAAAATGGAAAAAGATCAGCCTGTTTTCAATGTGGGATCAAAGTTTGACAAAAGAACGCAGAAACTACTCGGGTAGTCGCCAGTTGCCGGCACAGTAAGATCGAGTAGAGTCGTATGTAGAGAGACAGTGGAAGATAGATATGAGTTTCTCAAACAAAAGTGATGATATTGTCTCTCGATTTCTGTATCCCACGACGATTATATCAAGCCCACATCAAGAAACAAATAATACAGGAACAAGAAAGAAAATATTAAAAACAAGGAGGAACAGCATGAGTTCGTCAACCAAGTTTTCAAGATGGGGGCCATGCCGGGTTTTTACTTGCTCTACTCTGCCTTTTTCTGTTCTTCTTGTGCTTCTCGGATAGCATGTATTATATTCCTCATGCCACTGTAAATGCAACCACAACTTCAACTAGCCATCTAACCAGGCCCCGCACAAGCCAGTTCGGGCGGCCAAACATGCAACTATAGCAAGTTATATTATCCATATCTCAACTATTAATTGTGCCACGCTGAATTATAGCTCCAGTGTAGGAACCCTCGGGTTTTTACACCTTCCACAGCATAAAACCTTTGTATTTCTCCAGCGATATCTCGTTCTTCTTCTTCTTCTTGATTCTTGCACAAGCCATCCCTGTTCTCTCTTCCCTTCATCACCTTCCCAGCAGAAATAAAAGGTGCTGATTGGTTGGTTTAGAGACCCACTCCTCTTCTTGCCGCTCCTGCCTTTTCCTAGCTAGCCAATCAGGCCCCACTTTGCACGACAGTTGGGCGCTTAAAATAGCCTGCATTCACGGTCTATGATTGGCTAGGTTCTTTATAGGCTCGGTTATCACAGTAAAGCGAACATAAACGGCGATAATAATCAAGAAAAGACGATTGTCCGTCTTTCTTTTACGAACAGCGTTTCTCGATTTTATCTACCTTTTTTGTACGCTCATGTCTGCTCTTAGGTTCCCTGTAGTGTCGTAATTACCCTCTGCAGCCGCCCAGCGGGACCTAAACGTCGAATAACTAGCAGTAGTATCACTAATACTAACAATAAGAGCAAAGAGAGTCTAGGCAAAATTAGGATAAAAAACGTGCCATGCCTTCCTCGTCCGCGCTCCTTTAGTTCATGTACGTACTTAACGACTTATTTGCGCCGCAAAACACAGGCAATGAAGGCCTTGTTAGGCGGCCGGCCGGATGTTATACCCGCTCCCTCCCTTGTCTTGAGCTCTTCAAGCTGGTATTTCTAAAGCCACGATCTAGACCGTCATGTCTGGATAGACATGGCTTTCTGCCTTCTCTGGCCTTTTTGGCAACTTGGAAGCTTGCGTAGGGTGATTATGAATCCGATCTGGCACCACAGACAGGCTATCCTGCTTTTTTTATCATGTAAGCCAAGCGCTGAACTTCATTTTTTTCTCTCTATCTCGATTTACCGAGAACACGCACGCACATCTTCCATCTACCAAGGTAAAAAGTTGAACATCTATCTACTAGTTTGTGATTGTATACAACTATACTACAATGCACCAAGTACAGTACACGAGGCAGAGTGCTGAAGATATCGTAATCCTAACGGATCATGCTTACCCGCTACATAATCCAGCTCAGTGGCTTTGTCTTCCCATAACTATGTACATACAGTGTATGTATGTACAGTACACTTAGTAAGGGTAGCTCATGAGCAAAGTCCAGAAAGTCTATGCTTAAGTATGCAATACGAGTCCTGTTACGTCGATTTCTGCTTCTTCTTATTATTGTTTTTTTTCACTTTAGCGCCTACTACTTTTTTATCACCAAGCAAAACCAAAAAGAAACAAAGGTAAGGAAGCGGTGCACTAAACGGAAACAATGTGATTTCTCATACTCCGAATATCACCTTCTTTTTGGTCACACTGCATCATCTCTGTCGCGTATGCCCCCAAAGACAACGAGCTTGTCGTGCATACCATGGTCAGCAAGTCAGAATAAGCACGAAAGGTGTGAGACAGTTACGACGTTGCAAATGGCTTATTATTTTATTTTATTTTATTCGTCATTTTACGTCTCTATGTGAATCCAAATGGCTTATCATGATATGAAAGATCTTGATGTTCAGGGAATGATAGGGTTAGGGTAATATAGTGATCAACATACAGTATTTATGCACGGTCAATATCAGTAACGACACTGTGCGCACAGACAGATACAGCTGACAGCAGCCGTTCAGACTACAGTACAGTGATTTTTCAGTTGACCCTAACCCGAATATGCTTTGGGAATCTGCAAACGTCTGGTCTTCAACCATCAACTTCACTCTCGACACATTTCTTTAAAGGAATAGTCGAGAATATTTATTTAGGCGTAGTCAGAATGTCTCAAAAGGATATTTGCGGAAAGCCTTACGGTGATAAAAGAAATAAAATGGGTTTGAAAAGCGACGTTCAGTTCACTACTTAAGCGAGGAGCAAGAAGCAAGAAAAAGAAGCTGACATGTTATAAAGGGAGAAATAGAAACGTCGATATGTCTTCATGTTCTTGGCAATAAAGTACATGTATATTTGTACATAGCTATGAACAGTATGGTTTGCCGAATGTAGACCAAAGCGAGCTACTCAAGCTATGGGAACCTTCAACTGATGTTCTTGTCTCGCCTGTCTCTACTCTCTTACTTACTTAGCTTTGCTTTCGGAGCTAGACGCCTTTAATCCTTTTCTATGTCTAGTACTTGGATGTATAACCTAAAGCAAGAAAAAAAAGAAAGGCCATGGATAGACTTATCTCAGGATGGCAAATCGAGGATCGAAGAGGAAGGATGGATTAGAGTGGTGGCATAAACCTCTTGTAGTTTAGCGACAAGCTTCTTTTATTTCCTTACAATCCGACTGGAATGCAAGGGATTGGAAGGCAATATCTTATTTTGCATTGCAGAAGGTGAAAAAGCGAGCTCAAGGGGAAAGGAAAAGGGTGGGAAACGGAGATTGACTTTTACCTTGGAATCAGATCTTCTTGTCGGCAGATGAAAAACATGAGAAATACCGGTGGAAGACGGGATAAAGTCTTTCCTTACAGCTTGGCAGATCTCGATCAAGAGAGCCTCAATAAAAAGCAATAGGAAAAATCTCGAGGAACCATGTAGATGGATTCTTTTCTCTTTGTGGCTTCTCCTCCTCCGCTTTCGATATGGGAAACTGAGAACAACTTCTCTCCAGGTTCAGATCCAGATAAACCCAGTACAGACTAGTACTATCAAGGAAAAGCGGGATTTTTTTTCTGTTTTTCATTGGGGATGTCAGTCAAAGTTAGGTTCACCGAGTACAAGTAGCCAAGACTTTAGGTCCACCCGGCACTAACAAGACACGGCTAGATAAAGGCCGTGCCCTTGTTAGCTCCGGTCAGCTCTTGCTGAATCAGCACAAGTACCGGCGATTGCTTAGTGTAGCTGTTTTGGGAACCGTTCTTGTTCTTGTTCCTGAGAAAGCAAGAGGTCGAGTCAGCTTGAACGGGGGGGGCTCCTTGGAAGCTTAGCCTTTTTTTCCCTAACCTAGCGTGAGAATCTTCTCATACTATCCCAGTTTCCTAGACGGATCAACAGCCAAGGCGGTCTTGAGATATGTGCCTCGTGGCAAAAAACCCATCACAACAACTTGAGATGGCCCAAAAGGGTCCGCGTTCTAGTCTATCCCCATCTTGTTTCCTCCTCTGCAAACCCTTCGCCTCCATAGAAACCTAAAGTTAACTTTACTTTTTTCTTCTTCACTTCTCTCTTCTCCAATCTGCGTTCTTCTCACGATAACAGCATCAAGTCTGCTAGAAGAAGTCTCGATCTCGGAAGATCTGCCTTCCTCCACCAAACCCCATCCCCTTGACCCAAGAGATCCTCTTCCTCTTTCTGTCTGGTCTTCATTCCACCTTGCGTATATCCATTTCATCACTCCCTACTCACCGATACTGTTCTGAAGAGTTCATCACCGATTCCGAAGCTGGGGGTCCAGCCGAGAGACTGCCTCAAATCTTTAGTCTCCACACTCCGCCCGGGTATTAGTCGAGAGTGAGCGCCTACATACAGAGCCATCTCCTGCTAGGATGGATTTCACAGATGGATTCAGCATGGCTTCGTCTGCGGACACTCGCCCCAACATGCCACGGTCCGCCTCATCAGCTATCAAGCCACCACACGTCACAGCAACTGCTACGCTCTGTAAAGGTCCCGTGGAAGTTGGTCGTAGCGAAGACGGCTTCCCTCGTCGTCGCTCACACACTTGCGCCTCTTCTTCATCTTCTGCACCCTCCGGCTCGGGCACTTTCAGCACTAGCTCTAATGCCAAACTACGCCGAATCAGCGCCCTTGAGCTATTGGACAATGATCCACGGCCAGCTTTTGTCCTGGATCTAAATGATCGTGATAAAAGTCGTATAAGTGCAAGCAGTGGCTTGCGGATCATCTATGCAAATTTTGCTTTGCGGGATGCCAATGATGTCTTGGTTACCCTAACCACAAGCCATACCTCGCTAGAAAGTCCGAACACTTCGCCAAGTACTTCGAGTACACCACGATTGCAAGATCTCGAGTTCATTCGCTTCAAGAAATGGGCGCTTAAGACTCCCTCGGCTGCAGCTATCTCGGGCGGGATCACTTTGTCGGCTGCTTCACAAAACGCAAGTGCTCGGCCTATGTTATTCAAGGGGATTGTATGGTCAGCTGTTCTGCTTGATGGCCGCTTCCGCATCATCAGTGGCAATCCAGTGAATCTTATGGCCCCGGATCCTCCAACCGGTCTCATCGCCGAAACTACTACTTCTGCGGTCAGTAAGTCGGTTCCAAGTCCACCGCCATCAGAAACCATCTCTTCGCCACTGTCTATCAAAAGCTCAACTATCGATACTTCGCCTATCCTGTATGTGCCCACGGGATTCGTCACGGAGAATCCAGATCGCTACTCTGTTGTTTCCCCAGCGGCGATGACTCCATCCTACGGTCAGACACCGGTCATACAATCACCGGACCCATTGTCGCTATCGGCCACATCTGCTTCTGCCTTCTTTAAGCCCTGCGACTTTGACCAAGCTCCAAGACGGACCAAGGAGTCGTTTGACTGGACTCGTATCCCGCTCGATAGCAACACGCCAGAACATATCCGCGCTGTTCGGGCCGTCGACTGGGCCAAAACGCCCTTGGGCCCAATCGAGCATTGGTCCTTCACTTTGCGTACCATGGCCAACTTCGTCATGAGCAGTGCCCATGCATCCTTGCTGTGGTGGGGTCCTCAGCACACCGTAATCTACAACGCCGCATATCGTGATTGGGTGGGTGATATACATCCAGGACCCCTCGGTATGGAGCTTGCCAAAATTCCCAATGGGCGATATGCTCGTATCGAGCCCTTCCTTCGCAATGCTTGGAACAAGGGCCAGGGAACTATGCGCACTGAAGAACTCACCAAAGTCAAGCGGCACGGACGCTTCGAGGAACTGTACTTCACGTGGTCCTTGGCGCCCGTTATTGATAACTTTGGCGATGTACGTGGTATCCACGCTTCCGTATACGACACAACTGTCGTGTCACTTCGGCGCCGGCGTGAAGGGGCACTGCGGAACATTATCGATGAAACACGGAGAGCCACGTCAATGGACTCTTTCTGGGCATCGCTACTCAAAGGCTTCAATGGAACACAGGACGACTTGCCATTTATCATGGCCTACTCACTCAAGTGCAAGGGCTCCGTATCCTATAGTCAAGATGGTGGTGAACCTACGTCCCCCAAATACCCTACCCGCATTGTTCTCGAGGGGAAGCTCGGCGTTCCTGACGGTCACGCCATCGTTGTGCCAAAGGCAGACTTGGACTCAACTGATGCTGGGTTTGTTCCGTATATCCGGCAGGCCATGTCACACCAAGAAATGGTCGTTGTGTCAACACGTGACAATACTCTTCCAGCAAGTCTACTTCAAAACCTTGCCGTAACTGAGGTAGATACGGCTGTCATATTCCCTATCCTACTAGACAGCGAGGCAGCAGGCATCAAAGCCGATCTAGACGGAGACGTGCATCTGTCAGCAATCGAACGACACACGATTCTTGGCTTCTTGATTCTAGGTGTCAACCCATACCGGCCGCTAGACAAGGGCTATACGCAATTCTTCCATGCCCTCTGCACTCAGATTAATGCTTCGGCAACACAGCTAATGAGTGTCGAGGCGATTCTGCGTCAAGGTCAGGAAGAAGCTCACAAGTTAGCCCAGGACCACGAGGAGCTCATTCGCCGTGTGACTTACTTGAAGCGTGTTCAGGCTGAAAGGGAGCACAAGTTCTCTAGAATGGCGGAGTTCCTACCTGTCGGACTGTTCACGGCAGATGCTAAGGGCCAAATTATCTTTTGCAACAAGATGTGGGTGCAGCTCTCGCGAAGCAACAGCAGTGACGGAAGTGACTCTTCTTCAAGCAGAATATGGTTTGATAGTGTCCATGACGACGACCGTGATGGAATCCAAGCCGTCTGGGAGAAACTTCTGACCGAGTCTGACGCCATAACCCACGAGTTCCGTCTTCACCCGCCTCCAGCACCCGAAAAGCCAGCAACCAAGACGCCGCCGTCTACTCGCCGCCACTCGGTAGTAAGCATGTCTTCGTCTACCGGCCCGCCGCCGGTCCAGCAGCCGCCTGTGCGAGAAGTCTGGGTGCTTCTAAACGCCTACCCTCTGCGTACTGATAACGTGACCACCGCCGCTGTTTTTGGCTGTATCACAGACATCACAGCTCAGAAGGAGGCCGAGGCCTACCAGGCGCGCCAGCGTCAAGATGCCCTCGAGGAAAAACACCGCCAAGATCGCTTTATCGACATGACATCACACGAGATGCGAAACCCGCTCGGTGTCATCATGCAAAGCGCCGATGAGATCACGTCTGGCATCGCCGCCCTGCGCTCAGATAGCGTGACCACGCGCCAGGAACGCGCTCAGCTGCTTGACGGGTTTGCCAGTGCCGCACAGTCCATTACTCTGTGTGTCAATCACCAGGCCACCATCGTCGATGATATCCTGACTCTGTCCAAGATGGACGCCAGCCTACTTGCTATCACGCCGGTCGCTGCACAGCCAATGGCTGTCGTCCGTGAGGTCCTACGCATGCACGAGCCGCAGTTGCTCGCCGCCAGTATCCGTTTGTCCTGTGTTGTCGATGAAAGCGTATATCGCTTGGGATTGGCCGGCCGATGGGCAAAGTTTGATCCAACGAGACTGAAACAGGTGTTGGTGAACTTCATGGCAAATGCAATCAAGTTCACTCGTGGTCAACCTCGCAAGGCGATTCAAATCTGTGTCGCTGCCGCTCATGACGACGATGAAGACGACAGCTGTCACGATAAGGCTGACGAACATGAGTCGTGCGGCGATCAGAAAGGAAAGACCGCTGAGGCTACTAACCCAACTTGGGCCCCTACCAAGCTGAGCAATTGCCCCTTGATCACCACAACAGACTTCCTTCCGCCTCGGCCCGAGAATATCTCACAGTTTCCTTACTCATCATCATCTACCAATTCTTCAGCCTTCCCGACTCCAACAACATCCACGCCGTCAACCCCCATTGACGAGGCTGCCCCGTCTACAGATCCGTCTTCATGGGGGTCCGGACGTATAGTCAATCTTGTCATCTCTGTGCGGGACACCGGCCCCGGTCTCTCGGTTTCTGCCCGAGCGCAGCTGTTCCAGCGCTTCTGGCAGGCCACTCCCCGTACTCACGTGACTTATGGCGGCTCTGGTCTTGGCCTCTTCATCTCACGCAACCTTGTCGAGCTACAGGGCGGCCAGATCGGCGTGGCAAGCCAAGAAGGCGTCGGGACTACCTTTACCTTCTTCATCAAGACCCGAATATGCCCAACGCCCACCAGTATTCCGGCACCAGTACATACCGAGTCGCCGACACCTGCACAATACTCGGCATCTCGTGTGCTGACAGCCGAGGTGACGGCTGCTATCAGCGCTGGAAACGCCGAGGCGATTGCGGCTCTGGATCCTGCCGCACAGGCTGAACAAGCCGTCGTTACCCGGACCAAGCTATGCACAGCAACTCCCACGCCCACAGCGCCTCCACGTCACATCATGTATGTCGAAGACAATACCATCAATGCCACGCTGGCCAAACGACAGCTCGAGAAGCTTGGATCGTCGGTGCGCATTGCTAAGCATGGCGTTGAAGCACTTGAGGTGCTGAAGAAATCACGGTTCTGGGCTGATAACCAAGGCTCTGGCTTTGATATCAACGTCATCTTGATGGACTTGGAAATGCCAGTCATGGATGGCAAAGAGTGTACACGACAGATCAGACTACTAGAGAAAGAGGGCAAGATCACCCAAAAGCTACTAATCATTGCTGTCACTGCCTATACCCGTGCTGCTGTTGTGGAAGAAATCACCCAACTAGGCATGGATGGGGTCGTGGCGAAGCCCTTCCGCATAGAGGAGCTCATCACCAAAGTCAACGCTATCATCGCCAATAAATTCCCTGTACAGCGTACACCTTCTGTAGACAGTGGCTCTTCAGTCTGCCAGACAAATAACCCGGCCAAACGCTCTCAAGAAGCCCCAGATACATCCTCTTCAGAGACTTTTGTGCAGCCTAAGCGTCCCTCATCCATCTGTCTCGCCGCGACAACAACATGTATTCCTCGGCTTGTCTTTGGACCTGACGGCGAAACCTTTGCCCCTATCGTGTACAACGATCCAACTGTTTTTTCCGATGACTCTCCCGTGACTCCCAGCCAACCATCGCCCACAACAGCAGCTTCAGCCGTCCCTTCTTCTCCTACCACCCGGCCCATTCTCACTATCGTCACACAAAACGAACCAACCTCAAACGCCCCTTACGAATCCAACTATCATCCTATAGCCTCCCCAGAGCTCCTTCTCGATCATCCTCCTTCCAGTCAGGTCGATGCAGAGGTTGGCCCTCAAAAGTCCAGATACCCACCACTTCGACCTAAATTACCTGTTCATATGCCAACAACGCCAAATCTCGGAGCTGACTTAGCAGCTTTGTCACGAGAATCATCGCACGGTGATAGTAGCTGCTGCAGTGGCGTATGTCCAAAGCGTAGCCTATCAAGCAAAAAGTGAAATACCTAAAATAATCATGTGTCAACAGACACTATTTAATGTGCCTTCTTTCTCTTTCTTCATCGTCTTTTTTTTTTCTTCTTACCATAATAATGCACGACCGGATCGTTATCTACAAGTCCATATACATTCCAACCAAAAAGCTCATTCATTGGACAAACAGTACACAATATACACTTCAGACAACAGCAATGTCAGAGTATCTTTACTCAATCTAGATTACTTAATACATCATATATTTTGATTATTCATTCACATCTACTGTATAGAACAACACCAGCACATCATATACATATACTATAACTTTTGGCAATGACTTGACTACGTATTACTGTTACACAAAACGTAAAGTCCTCCACTAACGGGTATCAGATGGGAATACATCAAATCAGAATGAACAAAGACAAAGAGACAGAAAAAAACAACGAACAATATTAGGGCACTTTGAAGAGAAGCGGGCATTTAACGAAACAACAGGTAGATATTTAGATTGATAGTTGGTAATCTTTATCAGACAGTATAGAATGACAAAGAAATAGAAAACGAAAGTAGCAACAGAAAAAGACAAAAAAAAAAAACAGAACTAAGAAAGCAACGCGATAGCTGGTATAATAACTTGACAAAAAGAGGACAAAGCAAAGGAGCGAGCGAAGAAGTAATACTAAACGGGGTGGGAAAAGTCATATTCCCTCTCAAAAACAGCGAAAAGAAACCAAGAGTAATTAGTGTGCGCGAAGAGTTAAGGATGAGATATTAAAGTCTCAAGTCACAAAATCTTCACTATTAAAGTGTTTTTTTTGGACTGGGGGGTTTTTGTGAAAGAAAAAAAAGATCAAACAATCGTAGTCCTATATCGCGTCTGGAAAGGTATATTGGGTATTTAATGCACAGACGCGAATAGGCTTCTTTTTTTCCTTCTCATATGGGTCTGGGTATCTCGACATGGGGAAGTCATTAGGGAAAATGAAATTTTAAAAAAGCAAATTAACAACGACAATAGCGAGTGTGTGAAAAAGCGACACTCATGAAAAATGCCAGTGAAGGACAGAGAACAAAGAGCAACGCGTATGAATTTCTTTCAAATAGTTCATACTTCAATTCTCACTGCTGCCGAGACCACACAATTACTGAGGAGAACAGTATCTTTAAGACCGTCTTAGGATGTTGAGAGAGAGAACGAAGATCACCCACCCTGTTTATCTTTATGATATGTAGATGAGAAGGTGGTGGGGGAATAAATGCAGAGGTTTTATGCAAAAAGGTGATGAAATTCACCGCTTAAGCAGTGGCAGCAACGACGGGAGCGGCAGGGGCAGCAGCCTCAGCCTTCTCAGCGACGGCTCCTCCTCTC
>RHLR01000452.1:0-20368 GCA_009806335.1 Davidsoniella australis | reverse complement strand
TGCTATTTGTGCTGAAGTACCAATGTGTGGTGCTGAAGTAAAAAGTCCCTTTTTACATTGATGATATATAGTTGCGAGCGTATCCATTCGTGGTGTATGTTCGATAACTCTTTTTGTGTGTAATCTTAGCAAGACAGCAACCCGTGAAGGTATGTGTAGTAATGATATCTACCTGTTCCTCTGTCTCGTATCTCTCCTTTCGTTCTATCTTTAGTGGCTATGACCAAGTTGGGCAAGTAATGGTAGCAACATGCCACCGGCAGTTGCTAATGTATCACGCATCTGAGGACCTGAGCGTCTGCGCTGATGTGGCGAGTCGGGATAAGCATTGGAATCGCTGTGTTCATGAGGACTGCTTTCCTCTTGCATGGCGTGCATAGCAACGTACCTAAAAAGAGATTGTTAGTCGTCTCATATAACGTATAAAAAGTTGTATAGATTCAAGAAAACCTACAAGAAAGTTCCCGCCGAAAAGAGCAGAAGCATGCCTGTCCAATAGTGTCCTTGATCACCCTGCATGCCAGTGCTACCACCCAGTATATGGATTAGCAGCCATGTGACAAGAGCACCACAAGGCGCTGCCATACTGAACACGAACAAGTGCCCTCTGGCAGCATACTTGGATAGGCCTTGCTTGAGTAGAACGGTGGTCAGGCCAAATGCAGCAGGGGCCTTGTGTACCATGATAGCTAGGAAGATGATAAAGCCTAGCTTTGTGTTTTGGGTACTGCTGCTTGCGCCCATAGCAATACCGTCGGCTGCAGCATGAATCACTAGGCCAACAGTCAAGGCATTGCTGCGCGAATGCGGTGAGTTGGGCGCCAATGACGCCAAGAATCCAATAGACTCTTCATCGTGCGCTCCATCTACCCCGAGATTATCTAGCGAGATATCCCGTGGTGCTGATAGATGCTCAGTAGCATGGCGCGGCAAGCGATCGATGAAGAACATCAACAGAAATCCACATATCAAGCTAAAGCCAATGGAGAAGGTAGGGACTTCGAAACCCTCGGCGGAAGTAGCATCCTCGGAGTCTAGTGTTGTCGCGGCGACGACAGTCGTAGAAGAATCTTTATTATGCTGCACAGCCTCAACACGAGTGTCGAGAACATGGTTAACGGCTTCAAGGGCGAGATCGTACGGGACAGTAGAAGCTCGAGATGAGGCCAGCATCTCGGGAACAGCCGGCAGTTGAACGACAGCAGCACTACGGCGCATGGATTGTGGAACAGCGGCGGAATCATGCGGAGCCATAGTTTGCGCGTGGGTAGAAAGAGCTTCAATGCCCTCTGGTATGATTACTGTCATAGATGTGCCGACAAGGATACCAACACCAATGCTGGAGATTAGGCGCAGTTGTGACTGGGAAAGCGTCATGGTCAGCGGGAGGGCACCGGCGACAAAAGACCTGTTAAGCGCAGAGCGAAAGTAGAAAAGCGTTAGGAGCGACGGCGGGTGGTGGAGCAGTAAGAAGAGCGATTCGCGGGGAATAAACGACCGAGTTCGAGATGTATGGGATAAGGGTAGTATAGAGAAACTTACGTCACGGCCATAATCACCTATCAACACGACCATGGTTAGCAATTGGACTTGGTAAGATATGAGGCAAGAGGCGGGAGAGGAGGGTCATACACATAGTGATAGTAGTAGGAAAAGACCACCCATGATCGCGAGCGGTCGCCTGAGTTGTTGGTTGGATGTCGATCTTGACCCAGGCGGTGGCTTTGATTTGGGAAAGGCCAATTACAGGCTATAGTAAACGAACGTGGGGGTAGACGATCTTCTTCTAGTATCGATATATGGATGAATCTGGCGATAGTATAGGGAATCTCTCCATGCAACTTCAGACACTATGTATGGCAATGACGAAAGACAAGCAAAAACGAGAGAATAATGAAATGTCTTGGCCAGAAGACAAGCAAGAATCAGATATCAAGAAAAAAGCCCGCCAGAAAACAAAGTAAGGAAAGATATAGAAGAAAAAGTCCAAAAAATCCAATTGTCGCGGTGTTGTAGGAGAATTCAAAATCCAGATTCAAAGCTTGATCAAAGCTTAGCCCGATGGCCTTGCCAGCTAAACATACCAAACAATAGAATGAATGGATTCCTCCTGTTTGGCTTTTAATTGCTACTCAAAATAAAAGTACCAAAGCTTGACCGCGGGCGGCTAAACATCGGCTTTTCTTTCCTTATCGACATCACCGCCTAGAGACACTTTTGGTGGGACAAGCACCGATAAAGAAGCCGGCAACCAACCCAACTCGGTTTGCGCCAGTCCAGGCAGAGTCTCTCTATCAACATCGCTAGTCTAGGTCTTTTGTCAATCAACCATGGAAAGGCAATCATCGCCTAGACGACGTCATATCTTATCATCCTTCAATCCGGAAATCGACGCCGAAAAACGCCTTCGATCGCACGATAGCGAGGTCCGCTCAGATCGCAGCAGAAGCGACCGACGACATCATAGCACTGCTTCCGGCAGCGGCAGCTCGAAGCGAAGGCGACGCGACAGTGAGTCTCGTGATCACAAAGACCCCGTGGCACCATGCGATACCAAGAGCAGCAGCAGCGCATCACATCAGCCCCTAGATGCTAGTCAATCATCTGCGACCGTTAAGTCCCGCGCAAAGAAGCTGCGCTTGAAAACTAAGTCCTCGTCGTCGCGCCGACACCGCTCGCACCGACGTCGAGATGACGAGGAGGAGGATAACGTCGAAGAGAAATCCCGCTCTCGATCCCGCTCTAGATCCATAGACCGTCATGAACGTCATCACTCAAAACGTAGTAGTCGCAAGGCTCGTCGCGCCCGCTCTTCTACGCCAGATAACCAACACGAAAAACCATGTCTCGACCCAGACGCAGCCTTTCGCGAATCACTTTTCGATGCGCTTGCCGATGACGAAGGCGCCGCTTATTGGGAAGGCGTCTACGGTCAACCCGTCCACATATATGCCGATGCGCGAGAGCGTCAAGTCCCAAATGCGCAAGGCGAGCTCGAAAACATGACAGACGAAGAGTATGCTGCCTGGGTACGACAGCAGATGTGGGCAAAAACCCACCAGGGCTTGGTCGAAGAAAAAGAGCGGCGTGAAAAAATGCGACAGGCAGATCGCGAGCGTCGGAAAGCCGACGAGAAGCTACACCGTGAAGACCAACGGCTAGAACGTGAACTGGAGCAGAGATTACGCGCAGGTGATGAGCGACGGCGTCGTAGAGAGCTTAGAAACACCTGGGAACAGTACCTGAGTAGTTGGGGACTGTGGGATGGTAGCGTAGAGAGGATACCGTGGCCGAGAGGACGCAAAGCAACTGAGGGGGACGAAGAAGTCGTGCGTGAGTTCTTCGTTGATGCATTACAAGAGGAGGATATTTTAGAACAGACGAAATTGCTCAAAGAAGAGCGAGTCCGGTGGCATCCAGACAAGATTCAGCAACGTCTTGGTGGTGAAGTTGCTGCGGAAGTTATGCGTGATGCCACAATGATATTTCAAGTCGTTGACAAACTCTGGGGAGAATCAAGAAGTAAAATATAGGCAATGTAATCACTAATATCAGGTCAGTGTCCAAGACTATTCATTATACAAAAAGGTATACAAGACACGATATCAATAAAAACAGATATTCAACAATAAGGACAACACTGAAACTGTATATTATAATGTATTATTAAGTAAGTTTACCCATCCTAACCCCAATTCTATGTTAAACGAGGGCCTTTTCCTCCAGTTAAGCTTACATTGCCTTGTAAGCTCCCTAGTTTTAGATGTTCATGATCAGAGCAGCACCGCCCATCAGCGCACCGAGACCGACAGCAGCTTGTTGGGCGTTAGCGCCCGCAGTGGCGGTGCTACTGCTGGAAGACGAAGTCTTAGTGCTGGAGGTCTTAGACGACGACGACTTAGATGAAGACGACGAAGAGCCACTGCTGCTAGTGCTGCCGCCCGAGCTAGTGGTGGAGGCACTACCAGCACCAGCAGCCGACGAGCCAGAAGCAACGACGGTGCTGGTGACAGAGGCCATGTCAGAGGACATGCTAGAGGCACCTGAGGCAGCGGTCGAGGTGGCAGATGTGACTTCAGAACCAGCAGAAGAGGTGATGCTGTCTACGGCAGAAGAGGCGGTGCCAGTCACGGAAGCAATGGCCGAGGAGGCGTCGCTGACAAGGCCACCAGCGCCAGAGGTCACGCCACCTACTGCTGAAGTGGCTTGAGAGATGACACTGTTGATGATATCCAGAGGCTGGGGGTTCTGTAGGTGGAAATAAGGTCAGTATAAGTTTCTTTGATTAATTACTGAGATGGAAGGAAGACATACGGCGGCGGCAAGGCCAGCAAGCAGGACGATGGGAGAGAACTTCATGGTGTCGATTAAGGTGTAATTAAGTTTGTGTTATTGAAGGCAGATAACAATATTAAGTGATATCACAGAAGAGAGACTTGTAAAGGTGAAAAAGTGAAAAGTTATAGTGGCTTGAAATCGGAAGTCATGCAGCCCTTTTATATTCATTCTCTCGATCTCGTTCGTCATACCAGAATCGACCGTTCATTACCCTAGAATGACTAGCTAGTTGAGTTCTTTAGAGACGCCCTCCCGCATCTTCCTCTTCCACCCCTCTCTCCCCCGGCCGATCAAATGTTATGCAAGGCAACAAGGAAACCGATACTTTGATGCAATAGAAACATTCCGCCTCCCTCTACATAGTACGGCGGACTAGACAGGGAACATAAGTCACCGGCCGAAACTACCTCTAAGAGTTGTACAGATTGTAAGCTGCCGAGGGTTCCTCATGTTGATTTCTCTTGTATCTGTAAGCTCTGATAAGTCAATGAACGAGGCGATGCTTAGGGAGCACGAGCACGGCTCACAAGCTACCTCCACAGCCATTTTTAGTGGCCTTACTTCACAAAAACATGATACTAAGAACAACAAGACATACAGAGAAGATGGTTCTTCTGCTGCCTTGTCTTATTTGCCTACACCCCTAGCTACGGTGTATAAATCGAAGCCTTTACTGAGCAATGTCGTATGTGCCGGACCCAGTTTTTGGGCTACAACTAAGCAAACCCAGTTGGAAACCTTGGTCCTCCTCAGAAAGGAACGGAAGGGTGTAAGTCTAAAAAGGGAAACTACAAAAACTCCTAGAGAACGAAGAAGATGTAAACTCAAGCAATGGCAATAAGTGACCTAAAACGAATCCCATTAATCGTTATCTTCCTGTTTGGATATTGCTACCTTGTTGATAGTTTGGCCATCATCGGACTCGCTCGAGTCAATATGAGCGAATCAGCAGCTTCATTATCAATGACGGCGAAATAGCCCAAGATGCCGCGATCGGAAACTATCTTCAGGCCAGCGTCATTATCCAGGTCCTTAAGTCTGTATACATAACATTAAAAAAATGAAAAAAAAATGAAAAAAACAAAAGGTACAAAAATTCTATTTTTGGAAGAAAGTTCCCTTCGTGGCATCATATTTTGCCTCTATCAGTACATCCAATTGATTTCCGTCCTCAATAACAATCGGAAGAACGAGGAAGGTAGACGAAACTGTGGCGGTGATATTATGTGATTGAGGGCTTCAATGGCTTAGGCTAATCTACAAACGGAGAAAGAAGAAGGGGGGAAAGTACCTTTTTGAAACCTCAAGCATCATCAATTTAGTCGTTCAGCTATGTAGTATTCCAATTCCAATATATACATATTTGTACTTCGTACTACACGTATTAGCGTCGTATAATCTTGGTGATTCAGGTAGACGATAAATATAATCAAATCAAATACTACACGTATTACGTTGCTTGAATTGGTATTACTGCGCCATGCTCACATAATTAAAACAGCACTCTGGTTCTCTCTCCACCTACAAAAACACTATACAACTAACATACATACATATATCTGTACATACTAGCTGAGGAGGGCAGGATTTGTAACATCCAAGATATACTGAAGAAACTATTAGTTAGTGATTATCATGTTGTTTCTTCACATAGTATGTACTGAGATATGGGGAAAGGAATTAATGACTAAGAAAAAGAACATACGAACCAATAAGGTCTTACACCGTCATATCGCTGACTTATAAAACCATTCATTAAACTACAGTGACGAAAGAACTACCTCACACGCATGGCTATCTCTACCTAGTTTTATTGCAATTACATAGCATCACAACTGAGAAGCAACTGACCAGAGGAGCTCTTCAGGGTTTGTGAGACTCTGTATCCTGGATAGATTACGGCGGCAAAGACAAATTTTCATCCATACTCTAAGTAATAACACAAACTTTACAAAACTAGTCCAACGGGTGCAAAAATAACTCTAATTTGCCAAACCAACCCTTTTGGCTCATTGTTTTGGGACATTGAACGGATACTAAAACTTCATGTTCAAGCTCTATCCAGTGTAAAATCGCCTCAAAAAATCCTTGCTTGCCGCTTCCGACCTTTTTCGCTTCTTTTTCTTTTCCAATGAAACAAGAATTATCATGAAGTCTTCTTGCAACAAGAAACCGTTTTAAAAACACTGGAAATATACTGTGTGGCTTCAAGCCTATACATACAACCCCATCTCAAGTAAATTCAGGGGAAGCAATGGAAAATCACGTTGTTTTGGTCCATACCCGACATACGGTCACTTTAACTCTCATTTTATGAAAGGAAGGGCTGCTTTTAGTTGCTGCTTACACAGATAGGTTAACGCGTATTTGCTTCATCCTCTCCAAAATTTATTCTACATATACACTCCGTTCATCTGAACATTTTGAAAAAAGATACCCTAACCCTAGTTGGTATCACAATCAATTTTGACATGCTAGAACCTGTTCATTCGTTGTGCTTCTAGAGACAAATAGCACGACAGAACCATCATCCAATAAAGATCTCGCAAGTCTCGTATCTATCTATTAACACTACAGAGTACTACATCTTATAATTTGCATAACAACTCTTATGCAAATTGTGAGCAGACCATAACACGGACTAATTCATGTGGCCAGTAGTTCTGCTTCAACTATCCAAGTCATGTATCATTCCAAAGTCATATTTGAATAATGCTGCTACGTTTCTTGCCCTTACTTTGAAATTTTCTGCCCGTATGTGGAACATGTTGTTCGACGTGCCTTTTTTATCTTGTCCCGTTTCTCTTTCTTACCTGAACATACATTTTGAGGACAGTACAGACAAGCTTCAAGAGCCAGACACCCTTTTCTCAGGGCATATCAAGACTATAAAGAGAGTAGTAACAGGGCAGGGAAGACAAGATATGACACATTACATATACATATCTGAGTGGTGTTCTAGAGCTCAATGAGGAGACGCATCTGAAAAAAAATGGCTAGAGAGAGTATGTAGGTACCATATGAGAGTAAAAGTTTATATCCCTAGTAGTAATTAGGTGCCGTGTTATCTGTTAAGTTCATCTAATGCTGCTCTAGGTACGGCGCAATGCCCTTCTTAAGCTGCGCCACGATTTCGCTGGCCTCATCGGCGTTTTTCGCTTCAAAGTCGTACCGTTTACTTTCGGTAGCCTTATACACCATTAACTAAAAAATAAAAATAATGTTGTGTTAGTTCGAAACTTGTGCCAAGAAAGTCTGGGTGAGTCTATTCATATCCCTAGATAACTATAGGATTTAGACTGTCTGAAGGTATATCATTTTCTGAGAAGTAATCTGTTTTCGAGGAAAGGTAAGGCAGGTCGCACTTTGGGCTGAAGAATAATTATAAATGGGAGAGTCTTACCTTGAGATTTGTAGGGTGTTTGCGCAGTGTCTTGCAACCAATCACATTGCTGAAATGCACTGTGCTTGTTTTACCACTGACGCCTGATGCTGGAAAGATATGAATGTACTCTCCGTCGATGACCAGCGATCGCTCACTAGTACCAACCAACCGCATTGGCTGTTTACGCCAGACTGTGTACTTTTTGTAATTCGCCGAGCCTAACTCTTCTTGCTTCAGGGCCTCGCGCGTCAATGGATGGATTCCCATGAATCCACGGCGTCCACGTCGCGATGCCTGTGAGTCAACTAGAGGAAGTACTTTGGGGCTAGCACTAGCTGGTGATCCCGTCACTGTGAGAGGTCCGTCGGTTGCAAAGCGTCGGCGGTAAAGTTCAAGGTTAGAGACATTGCCAATTGAAGCCACTGGCCGGTCAAGACGGACAACGACACCAGAGCCTGGTAGTTTTAGAACATGATTTGCCTTGTCGAGTTGGCGTTTACGACAGACTATATCAAGGACTTCAGCTAGATACATGTCAGTAGTGACGTCAACAGTAACAAGCTGTCCTTCCACAATATCCGATGCTAAGATATGGATACGAAGGAATTTCTGCTGTCCACGCGTTGGTGTAGAAGAAACAGGTGCCTGTGGCATATCAGCCGGTATTATATTGTGATTTCGGTATCCCGTCGTTAGTAGAGGATTGCCGTTTGGAGGTGGAATATAGGGCATTGGGGACGGTGGCTTGGCGGAAGATTTAGCAGGACTAGGAACCTTCACGCTTAGGGCATCGTCAATATCAGCCTCTTCATCACTATACTCTGGCGTTTGCTGTAGATTTTCACGTCTCTCGGAATCTGAGGCCATGACGAGCGCAAAATCATCGTAGTGAGCAGAGTTCGCACGTCCTCTACCTCTAGCACCTCCACCACTAGGCCCGGCGCCACCTCCACTGCCGGGACCATTGTTGGCTGTGATGAAAGATGCCAAAGGCTTTGTGCGCTCCAAAGGCGGGAAATCATCGTCGACCTCACCATCTTCCATCATACGAAGAGTCCACCAGTTAACGCCCATTTTATTTTCCGGCAATGGGGGTTCACGTTTCTCTTCAATATAACGGAGTAAGCTGAGACCAATGAGTTGTACAACGGTGACCGCCTTTGAGCTGCCAGTATCATCACTGACATCCCTTCGGATGTGAACCTCGAAAGGCGTAGAAGACTGGTTGCTAAATGGCGCAAAGATGCGAACGCATATTGGTGGTTTGATTTCACCTTGGCCAGAAAGGTTTGCAAAGCGAGAAAACGGAACACCAGCGCCTTTCTTCTTGAAAGCTTCAGAAAGCAGAGATCGAGGCTGCATCATGCTTAGTGGCCGAATAGCACTCATGGGGCGTGCTGGTGGTAGAGCAGACAAGACTCGGGGGATGGGCGGTGCTAGAGATTTGCGTATAGTCGATCGGCGAGTAAACTTGCGTGGGGGAGTTCCGACGAGCTGTGCAGTTGGAGATGCGGGTGGTTGAATCTGCATGGCATTTTCAACTGTGTCCAGAATGGAAACAGAATCAATTGTATCGGGAAATGCATTTGACGAGCCATCGGAATCATCATCATCATCGTAGTCATCATCTTGATTTGCCGATATTTGAACACGGGCGCGTTGGGCAGATCGAGCCGTTGTCGATAGCTTTGCTTTGGCAATAATGGCAGCAGCAACCTTGGCCACGACCTTTTGTTTCTGGATGATATCCAGTTCATTTTCAGACGAAACCTCACTACTCGTGACAGTATCACGACGCATACGCTCCTTGACAGTCTCTAGTGCCGATTGTGAGCCCCTTCTAGCTGCCGACAGTGGGCCAGCAGGTGAGCTGCGCGGAGAGGAAATGGCAGGTACTGGCGGTCTCAGAGTCGAGCCCTGGAGCGGCGATGATCCGGCTCTACTGCGTACCGGTACTTTGGCAAACTTTATTTGAGATGGTTCGCGGCGGTGGTCCTTTTGCTGGCCAGCAGCAGCAGTGGTGGCGCCGGATTGCTGCGTCTGATCCGTATCTTCATCACTATCATCGCTCAGATCACTGCTATCCTCTTCCTGGTCGGAATGCTCGCGACGACGGCGACGTTTTGGACCGCAATAGGCGGGACAGAGCTGGTCCCCATCGCACTACCGCCTGGGAGGCCGGGACCATCTTGGTCGTCCTCGAGAGTGTGTCGAATAGCCTTGGGGGCCTGGAAATACTCTGAAGCGATGGCAGTGGGGATAGGTGGCGAATGCGTCCGCTTTACGAGCGCTGCGTTGCATCGCCAGCCAGTTGCCTTGAAGGGTGCTGTGTTTAGAAAGCCATCATTAAGGCTGATGAGGCGCTCACCAACACCATCGGCAATCTCATCGAG
This sequence comes from Davidsoniella australis, assembly GCA_009806335.1. Lineage (NCBI taxonomy): Eukaryota > Fungi > Ascomycota > Sordariomycetes > Microascales > Ceratocystidaceae > Davidsoniella > Davidsoniella australis. The sequence goes on along the minus strand of RHLR01000452.1, from coordinate 10,252 downwards.
ATAACTGGTGCGTAGCTGGTAAGCCACGAGGCTAAAAAAACAACGACAGGTGTCAGTTCCTATATATTATCGAATGACTAGCGATGCCATATCTTATGAGGGACAAAAACTCACTCTTCCGTCTGCATGATCGACATTATGACAACTAGTGTAGCAAAACAAAGAGTTTGATATGTGAAATAAGGCTGGTTTTCAGCATGGGGAGCACATTATATCATGATAGAATGCAAGCTCCGATAAATGTTAGAACTAATGAGATGGCGCTTGATAAATAAGGTTGCTTGTTCAAGATTTAGTGAAGATGGAATATCAATTAATATAAAATGTAGCTTATGTGGGGAACGGATATTTGTTGAAGGGGAGTATGGTATAAATTTGGAAACCCTTGAAATGAGCTTAACCCTTGTATTTGTCCCAAATACCGAATAAGACAAAATCAAACAGAAATGCAAATTAAATATTCAGTTACAGAAAATAGAAGATATTGAATTGCAGTAACTTGAAATAATGTAACTATCTATACATATAGAATATATCTCAATCAACTGAAGCTAGTACATTCTTGTTTAGTGTTCATAGTTTTCATAAAAACGTCATGTGACCACAATAACACTATGTATATATATAGAAGTGCGCTGGGATGATTGAATGCGATAGAGAGCAGTTACATACGTAATGAGTAGATGTGTCTAAGTAGAACCAATTTCCTCGCTAATACAATGTCATATATTTAGATATATTTCCAAGCTGCTCACTTGATATACCGCACCATTGCTTCAATCTATCTCGAGAAGCACTTTGATATATGTCTATAAGATTACTAATGCCTTGATATATCTTTTGAGATAATTAGTGATAGATAGTGATCAGTTCTCGAGAGCTAATTGGATCATAGAAATGATTCATGGTCTGTACAAGCAACCGATAAATCTTCACGCTTAATCTTGAAACTCTCTCATTGGACTGTTATCAATATAAGCAAGATTTGACTGGGCGAGTTAGATATTATATGAAGTACACTGCCTAGATGCTCTCTAATTAGTCAAGCTAAGTATCTAGACATGGATATTGATTTCACTTTCACTAGCTTTGAGCTATTCTCTCCATTAACTTAGAGTATAGGCCGTTACAAAAATATAAAACGTGAGACAGCCTACATCAAGGCTTTATATAAGCTTATCATCGAAAATATATCCACAAGTGTATAGAAAAGTGTTGATTTACATATCTCAAAGCAACCTATTAATTTCGTACAGCCCCATGACAACTAACGTCACAACTTTACCGCAGTATGGAGGCTTGTTATTGAGAGCATCGATTTCTCAGCTCGCTGCACGGAAAACTATGTTCTAATTGTAGTTCCTATGATGTATTTCTATCCCGTGAGCTACAAAGGCCACCTATCAGTATTGAAAACCGGCTTGTTTTCTTAATTAGTTGCTTAATCTAAAAAAAGCAAAATATTGTTAATTAGCTAGTTGATCATATACATGTAAGTATGAGTTAACTACTGCGGGTAAATAGTAACTTTACTTAGAGAAAATTTATCTATATCTAGGCAGAAGAATGGCTTGGTGTTAACCTACAGGTTTATCAATGTGGAATATGTGACAAATATTTTACCTACATACAGGTATTCATAACCGTGCAAGACTAGTTTACATATACATGCTAATAAATCGATTTGAAGCGGAAAGCATGGCCACTTTTAAGGGATGGAATGATGTGGATTAAAGATAATAGAAGATCAAGCATATTTTGAGATCGTATCATAAAATTTGAGTTAAAAACGGGATATAATACACACGAACGACGGTATTGTAACCTTTGCGTTGGCTCTAATGAAAAGTCGTGTACATATACATTGTTTTGTTACGATATAGCTTAGTACGAACGTCCATCGAGGCGTATTAGATGAGACGTAGTAATAACTGGAATGTATATCTGATATCTTAATTGTCCGTGCCGTGCAGACACCAATTCCATGCCGCTTTCGTATTTGTATATTAGTGACTCAAATTGCTATGAAGTTGGAGTTGCAACGAACAGGTGATGTTGTATGAGTTTTTCATGTGAGATGAGATTATGAGCAAATCGAATAGCAGATCGGGCAGATGAATAGGTTCTAGAAGGATATTTCATGTATGACGTGACTGTAGACCTGGCTCTGCCCAGGCATGGTGTCGGTGCCCATAAAATCGTAAGACTTGCATTAATCTCCAGCCGATACTTAGGACCTAAGATAACAAAATCAGACGTTGCGCCAGATAACAGCACTAAAAGTGATAAGTAAGGCAGATCAATTGTCTATTTTTTTGTCGTTTATGGTAAGATAATAGTCTTATGATGCATGTCTAGATAGACGCTTCCGGTAGCCGACCAATCGCCTTTTTAGGGAGTGGACATCTATGGAAGGGCCATAAACTCAACTATGAGGGTACGTACAATATGCATGCGAAATAATTGGAGAGTTGATATTCGCTTTCACAGATGGTCTGCTGACTACATGAAAAACACGGTAGGCAGGTTTGCAACTTGGTTTACACCTTTGAAGAGATACGTTGTTTTCGGTGAAATGGTCACAAGGAAGCATGTGTAGCCAATATGGATAGTAAGCGAGGAAGAGCTTTGAAGGAGCAAGACAAAGCCTGTTAGCTGAGTGGTTGTTTTGGAGAAAACAAAAAATCTGCATTTACTAAATATGTACCTCGAACTATTTAAGCATGTGAAATGGCCCTCCGACGATGATGCAATGAGGCAGAAAAAAAAACGAAGGGCTGTGAAAATAAATTAATTGACCATGCAAGATTATTGCGTTGTATGGCGACAGATGAAGCTATATGAGAAGGAGGACATGACGTCTAGAGTCTTTTAGCCTATTTCCACCACAGGAAGGAGCGACACAAAGGTGAAGAGTTTTCGTTTGTGAAAATATAAAAATATGAAAATAGCAGGAACAACAAGGCTTACTCATTCTGCTGACGGTTGAAGAGGGAAGCCGCATAAGTAAGCAACTAAAACTGTTTGTTGATATCACGGCCCGTAGCGGTCAAAACAGTCTAGACACACATTCATCATCTTACAAAATTATCAAGTCGCTACTATTCAATCACACAGAACCCCGAAAATCAGTGCTAAATCCACGCATTACTTGGAACGATCCTTGAAACCGCCACAATCGATTCTCCCGCTTCGTTTTGTGGTACAGCTAGTGAAAGTTGAAATTCGCCTCTTGTTTTGTTTTCCTCTGCACGCCTGTTCTCCAATACGGACGGGTCATCTGCATCTGCCTGCCGTCTTCCCCAACCTTGAAGTTTTGGGTGTCTGTTTGTGAGATCAAAACAAGCCTAAGTATATAGGGAAAATATAGGTTCTAACATCAAAACGCCTCTGTATAGTCTCCGCCCTCCAACGCGTCGCCTCCACCTATCGATATCAATATCATATCTTAGCAGTCTTTGCCATCGACAGTGCATGCTAGAGTGTCGTAAAGTTGTAAATATTACTCTTTACCGCTATCTTCACGATCGAGCAATAAGCTCGCACCAGGTACGCCACCCACTATCGCACAGTCGCAATTATATCGGCAGTCTAGGCGTGCTGTTGCTATTCATAATCGTTTTAGGAATCATGCATGCATTTAGTCTCCAAACTGGCCTGCTTTCCCGCCCACATTCATGTGATGGATGGGTGGGAGCTTGACACGAAAATAACGCTTTAGAGGGTGTCTCCAGCCGCGAATGATATCTCCGCATTAGTGCTTTTGCAAGATCCCTGATTTGCCAAGTCTAGCCCTTATTTTTTTTTCCCTCTATCCTCTGTGTAAATTAGCTGCACAAGACATCAGTCGACTAACCTGTTTTATTGGACTAGAACATGCGTCTATAACATCCTTCTCAGGACCCTCTGCAACTATAACTGCGTTTTATCAGAAATTTACCAGAAAAAAGAATAATTAAAACCTCCTCAACATCGCCCGAGTCCGGCCTAACAACTTGATTTTTATACGGCACGCACGCTGTCACTCACGTACCTGATTGCTAGACTTCCTGCTGCTACCTAAATTTACATCTGAGCATTTCATACCTTGTTCATACTTTGTCTGGATTCATTCAGTTACATCGAATTTCTGCTCCAAAACTTCACCCGCTGTGACCATTACCATAGCACAATTTCTTTATAAGAGAGCTTATACCCTTGGCTCTAGCTTGAGTCTTCGTACTCTTCACTTCACATTATTTTCTATCAGCTTTGTTTTCATTCTCTCATAACTTCTTATCGTTTCTTTCTATTCCCATCATGAGCGAACAACCAATTCTTGTTCGCCCTGTCCCGCGCCGTCCATTTTCTATTGACCTATCATCGCCCACACCACCACCAGACCACAGCGAGGATCAGGGTGCTATAACCTCGCCCATCTTCAGAAACTCAACACCTGGATTTCCTACAGCCGCTCGATTCTTACAGACCTTCAACAATGATGGACTCACGCCTGGAACACCGGATTCACCGGCGCTGAGTCGCTCTGGATCTTCCTTTTTCAATCTTCCCTCCCTGGACATGGGTATGGGAATGACAGGATCTTCTACGCTCTGCGGCATCTTCCAGCCCACGATTAGCCATAACGACAGATTTTTCGAGGACTATGGAAGTCCGTGGGGCAGCGGATCGCAAACGCCGCTCTGGAGACATAATGTTGCCGACTCTACATACGAAGTCATCAAAAAGAGAACCAACCTTAGATTTGAGCAGAATGGCTACAGTGGACTTGACGCAACCACTAATCCCATTAACACCGACCAACACAAACGCAGCCGCTGCCAAAGTGAGTCTGTTGAATATGAAGTTCCATCACGCTTGACCTCGTCACTCTCGGTTGTAGTGCGCATTTCAGTACTGTTTGTTCTCGGTGCGGCTTACGGAAACGTTTTGTCGAGCTTACACTCTGAGCGGGTAGTGGGACCACCACACTATGCCGTAGACTGGAAATATCTTACTGTTTGGGGTTGTGTCGGTATTACATTAGGAATGTTGATGCCATGGTTTGATAGTGCGTGGGACCTGGTACTACACGATGAATATCGCGATGAGAACGATAGAGTTGCAGATGTGCCATCATCGACACAATCTTCATTCAGCGATAGTAACACGGGGTTTAATGGCCCAGACACACTTAAAGAGTGGATTTTAGCCATCCGAAGTATCGCTACATTTGTCGGTATTGTGTTCGCGATTGTAAGTATTTCCCTAGCCAACGTCAGTTCTGAGCCCCGAGTTACATCTAACCATTTCGATCTTTTTACTATAGCGCCGCCTTCCATGGGATTCAACCCTCCAGGCATCAGTCTCGCTAGCTCTCGTTAACCCATTCTTATGGTACGTGATAGACCGCTCGATGCCTGGATTTGTGCTCTCGACGCTTGTGAGCACTCTTAGCACCGTGTTCTTGATGGGTGTGAACCCCAACATCATGCCGACGCCTCTAGCACCAGCACGGATGATTGCTAATATGTCAGCAAATGTGCTTGATGACGATGCTGATCCGTTTATCCTACGCACCGCCAGTGTTTCTATGACCGAGACGGTTGTTTGGATGCTCAGTGTGCTTTTCTGCTGCTCGCTGTGCTTTGGAAACATTGGCCGCCGTTTAGCTTTGAGCCACTCTAAGTCCCTTAAGGGTCGGTGGCATTCAAAGTAAGGGCGCATGTATTTGATTTTTTTAATATCTTTTTTTTCCTAAAGATTACACCTTCTGTAACTCAAGTTCATCATGACTTAGCGTATTATTCATTTCTTCCGCTGTGTCTAGATTAAAACTGCCATTTTATGCCTCTCACTTACGCTCCACAACCACTAGCATAGCCTACATTTTTTTCTTCTTGTTTTTCAACATTTTTACGACCTGGAAGCCTTTCATCAAGGCCATGACCAACACTTTGCCTAGCTGCGAGCGAGTGCATTCAAATATTTTTTTTCTCCATTGAATAGATTAATACTCTAATTTATTACCTTCTTTCTCATATTGAATCTTCATAGCCTACAAATATGTGTCTCTGTGCATGTCAAATGAGATTGATCGGCCTTGAAGCATTCACCACTGCCACTGGTTGGTTATGCGGTACAATTGAGTAATACAACATATACTGCAATTGCCTATTTATCAGCCAACAGCTAATATCTAGGCGTTTTATTTCTGATTACAAGGCTTTTCTTTTTTTCTTTTCTTTTTTTCGTTAGCTCCCTTCGCTTCGCCCCACAGGGCAATATAACTATAGCTTATGTTGTAATTTTTTGGGCTAGAACTACACGCAACTATGTTCACCAACAGTTTGTTAGCGTGTTTATTAACCTGTCATTTTACTTGACGCCAGAAGCTACGCTAGCCAAGGCAACAACTACCACTATAGTGACCAACCATTATGCCTTCCGTAGGCAAAAAGACGCCCTTTCTGGTTGGCTACGCGCGGAAAAATTCACGCGAAAACGCCCCGTAACTAACAAAACTTAAATCACGACTTCAGGTTGTAGTGTAGTAGGCAAGAGCCCAAATACTGACGTATTTCCCACCATAGAAGTCGGGTGTTGATTTAAAAGCAGGCCTTTGGCCTGACTATTTCCTCTTATCCTCGATGACCACCATTGACTTATTCTTTGTCGTATAGTTGCTTCATTATCGCTTTATAATACCCATATTGTTGATATTCCATTAGCGTCGCATCGGAAATATAGCCGGCCACCACTATGAATGACGGCCCATGGCTTGCTCTACGGTAGAGTATCAAAAATGCTGGCCACATGTACTGTTACTGTAGCTTCTAACCAACATCTCTACTCAGCCTCGCCGAACAACGACAAACACACTGGCAATCCCTACGTCGTCGAACTCGAGTATCTATCGTGTACCAAGACTTCGTCGGCCATCAAATTATCCCAGCATCTTTTTGCAGCATCTGAAAACAATAATAATAGCGACGGCTCTTCGCCCACTAAGCCCCGTGTAGACCTGGCTTGCTACACCAACATCGTCAATCCGGCACGCCAAGATTTTCTAGAGCCGGACACCGAGCCTCGGCCATTGCTGTGTTCGGAAAGCTGTTCGCAAACAATTAGAAGAAAAAGAGACACCTGAAGCGCCCGTTACTTTGCATCGACCGCCAGCATAGATTCTCATCGCCAATTTGCACAACGACACACCAAAACACCCGATCCGCGCAGCTTTTCCGAGATCATTTAGGACTTTGGATTTTTCAATAAGTTCAAGTGCTGTGATCGAGAGTTTGCTAATAGCTACGCATTGGATATGCATCAGCGTGACTCACCAGCTCATAGAGACGATACTCTAACGACACCTCAAGAGCATTGTGGCCTCGCCATTGACAGACAAACATATCAAGAGTCGGCTACTGAGGATCTGTCACCATCAACTCCAGGCATTTATGCTTGCTGTGGAAAGCAATTCCAAACATATAATGGTATGCTAACTCATCAGCAATTCGCGAAGACTCATCTCGTGATGGAGTCATACGACTTTGTGTGCGGTGAAAAGGGTTTTATTTCTAGTGAAGCCTTAGATGAACACCGTGTAACAGCAAGGGCACATGTGACCCAGGCCGGGCAAGCCGCAGCAGCTGCTGTACCGTATATCTCTGTGTTCAGTACTCCAGAGCCAGAACAAAGGCCGACTTATCCACCAATCAATAGGTCACCCTTATTCATATGCTGCTGTCGCCACTTCCACTCTCAGCAAGCCATCGAGTCGCACTTAACTTACGCTTCTACACATGTTAATGAACGGGCTCAGGGTAGAGTCCCTTCAGATATCACGATTTATTGCTGCGGCCGCGAGTTTATGTCATTTCAAGCTGTCACTTCGCACACAACTTATTCTTCTTTACATATCGCACAGCAAGCTGCTCAGGAGGTAGCTATTAGTGAGCCCGAGATGTTTTCTTGCTGTGGCCGCGAGTTTGCGTCACGACAAGCCTTGGAGGCGCACATGAACTATGCGTTCGTACATATCGCGGAACGAGCCCAGGAGGAAGCTTCCAGCAAATTCAGCGAATCTGAGACGTTTTCTTGCTGCGGTCGTCAATTCTCCTCTCAAGAAGCCATCGATGCGCATACAACTTACGCTGCTATACATATTACGGAACGAGCTACACGGGAATATGCCGAGATGGCTTATCAGAAAGCTATCGCCAAAACTAAGACGTTTGATTGCTGTGGCCGTCAGTTCGTCTGTCAACAAGCCTTAGATGCACATACCACTTTCTCAGCTATCCATATCGCGGAACGAGTTCAGCGAGAAGCTGCCGCCAAAGCTCAAATCTTCACTTGCTGTGGCCGCGAGTTTGCATCACAAACAGCTATCGAATCCCATATTACCTATGCCACGGCACATGTCACGCAACGGGCAGCCGCTATGGCTAATGGCGATACCAATCCTTTCTTTTGCTGCAACAGGGGGTTTGTGCATCGTCAAGCATTCGAGGCGCACTTGGCGAACGCAGCCGTACATCGATCTTCTGATATTAATGGCGTATCCAACAATGCCAATGAGCTGAGCCTCATATGCTGTGGACGGGAATTTGTTCATGAAAAAACCCTTGCAGCGCACCGCCTCGCCGCCCCTGTCCACCGCAAGACGGAAGTTCCACCCGGGACCAAATTAGTTGGTGCTATTACAAAAAATAGCACCACCCTCCAACAGTTCCAGTTGACGCAGACACAGGCGCCTCAAACGAACCCTCCAGCCGACAAAAAAAGTGACATCAAATTTAAGAACTCACTCAGTGTAACGGAGCTCTTCAAGGTAAACGATAGCTCTTCCGCATTTTATCTTGTTCTCTCCGAAATCATGCTAACAATAACTCTGCACTACAGGTAGTCATGGCGGACGACGACTCTGACGATGAAATTCCTATCCGCCCTCATCCTCGTCCTCACATGGCAGATGCAGATATGCTTCCGGCCGACACCCAGGAGGAACTGCGCAAGCTATCTTCTCAGTACTTGGCCTCACGGTTAGATTCAGCATCGCTAACGTGGAACGAGACAGATATCTCGACAAGCGATATGAAATCGAATACTACCGTGATCGCTAAATCTGGGACAAGAAACTGGAGTGCTTGTACTTCTAAGTGTAAGTGGTGTGGCTTATGTGTAAGCACTGCTCTTATGCTACGTCCAAGAACTCTTATCGATACAACTGAATAAGCGAAGTAGTTATCATACTAGAGTCATTGTCGGTGTTAGTTTTTACACGGAGTTTGTTTATTCTATGTTCTGTTTGTTTTGGGTGGTCTATCCATGTTGTTGAATATCAATCATGAGTAGTTAGATAATGTGAAATTGAGCAGTCAGTTGTTGTTGGGTTTACTTGCAAAGTACATGATTTAGCTAGTTGAGGTATCTTTAACCCTAATTATTAAATATAACCTTATTCAGCAAACTTACATATGTACGTTGACTTTTTTCTCCAAGTTATACCTTCTGTGTATATCACAGAACGATCCTACAAGAGGCCTATCGATTAAAGTAGGATTAAGGTGGATATCTAGCTTTAAGCCCTGCTTGCTTAGATCACTTGAACAAGACCGTCAGCCTACAAAGTGATGTTGTGGAGTTTAGACGAAAGGAAAGAGTGCTCCGTCTCGTGCATTTTCTTTTTTCACTACATACGGCTATTATGTCGAATTTCCCGTCTTTTTTGCTACGGTTTGTGGTATGTTTCTTTTTTTTTTTCTCTCCAGTTCTGAGTTGTCTGTGCAGCTTCCAGCGAGCCTCTTGCAGCCCAACGAGAAATAGCCGAGAGAGGGTAGGATATGTAGGCCTACGGCCTATGAGACTATCGAGACGGGTTCGATAAGCTGGTAGGCGGCTATATCTTTATTTATCCTCTTAACGTTTTATCTACGTTGGGTATAACTGCATTTTTCTAAATATCTGTTTGTTTACTTATATTTACTTGATATTTTGGTTATATAGGATCCGGGATATGCAGGCAAGAATAAGACAAAAAATCCCTCTCTCTACCGGAAACTGATCTTTGTATGGGAAAAGAGGGAAGACTTTTTTCTTTCTTGATTGGAAGACTAGATGAAAGAACGCCTGCATAGAGTCACGGTACGAGTAAGTTGGGCGGCAATGCATCAAAAGGCCAAAAAAAACCAACATGCATTGTGCACTGTGACAATATGACATAGCTTATAATGAAGCTGAACGGGTATATAAAGGCGAAGATGGCCCCTCT
>RHLR01000451.1:0-20391 GCA_009806335.1 Davidsoniella australis | reverse complement strand
ATTAGCTGAGACGTCAGTGACCAGAGACACGAACCATGTCAGGACATTGGCTGAGCTAGAGCTGAGCTGAAGGAAACTCAGGAAGCAATAGCCAAAACGGCAGCAGTACAGTAGTAAGGCACTCCGTACTTGTTGCAAGTGACGAAGAATCATCAATTACACATGTATTAGCGTAGTGGCAACGGAATTGTCGAAAGTCCGATATTTAGCGGCTTGAGTCTGCACAGATAGCAGACTATCTAGTTGGATGAAATCATCACTAATCTCGCCAGAGACTACTGCTTTAGATGATAGGGCTTTTGTATGGAATAGAGGTAAAGAACATGCATGTCTCTGAACGCTGTAAAGTTTCACGTTAAAGACTCTAGGTAGAATTGCCTGGGTCGCTTCGGTTGCCAATATCGTCTGTCAAGCTTGGCGAGAACGTTAATCAGCCTCTTACATCTTACGGTGATGTGCTTGACTATCGTACTTGTAGTCAGACCCTGCGATATCTTCTCACACAAAGTTTAAACTCAGGCTTGTTGTCTCTATAAAGCAACAGCAAAAAAAAAAGAGTACCTTTTGCCACTGTCATAACCGCTCAAAAGCCAAGCGATTCTTTGGTAGAACCGCCTCTGACTAGATAAAAGCAATATTTTGTATTTCCTAATCTAAAATCTAGAAGCAGAAAACGGACTACTATCTGAGGTCATAGACACACTTCCTTCTGGATTTTAGCATGTAGCCTACCAGTCAACCCACCAACCAGCCCACTGACTTCCTTCTTATCGATGAGTAGAATAATAAAGTGTTGTAGTAACACCGGAATGTGAGAGACGTGCTCGGCTGCGAAGTAAGCCAAAATAAAAGAAAAATAGGAGGCTGCGACGTATCGTCAAGTAACGGGTTGTCCAGGTCGAGGGATTCCCGATGGAAGGAGAAGATCGCTCACCGCCGTACTCATTCTTCTAGTTGTATTTGTCTTTGTTGTTCTTTATTCTCGAGCATGTCGGGTCGTTGTGCGGCTAAGCGTGCATGAAGTAAAAGAAAAAGAAAGGGCTGGGACGAGGAAGGGAGGAATAGAGAATAGCGTGTGATTGTTGTCTACATAGTATCTGTGATCTGTACTATGCAGATAAGATACACGTACAACTACCACTACATACATACATGTGTACATATAGTAGAGAGAGCATTATTAGAAATAACAAATAACTTCTGTACATGTACATACAGAAGATGGGACGAAGAGGAAACAATTGGAGGGGCTTGGGTGGATAACAACCCCCAAATGCAAGCCTATTCCCGCACTACATGACATGTATGCTGGTTTATAAAGCCTGTTGACGCTGTAAATACAGGACAAACATAGAGGTAAATACAAAAGTTAGCTAATCTAAACACAGTGGCACTTTCGATCCAATTGCTTTTTCCACACGCAATGGAAATGAGGATCGCTATAAACTTCAAACACGAGAAAAGGAACGGGGTAGGAGGACGGCTAGACTTGGGCCGTTTATGAGGCTAGGGTTCAGGGTGCATATCATGTTGACAATCTGAACGGAGAAAGCCAAAAAGACCTCATTTTGTTCCCTCTCAGTACAGGTAAGACAGGCCAGAGAAGCGCTGAAAAGTACCGTGCCCATAGTAAAGTATACAAAATGATACCTTTGCTATTGTTTTCCATGTCTAGGGTCTGAGGGTTACAGTCGACAAGTTCGGGGTTAGTCCGGAAGCTCTATTTGCCTCCTCCATCCTACCCAATAAGTCCATAGGTGATGGATGGCAGTTGCCGCTGCAACGAGAAAGAGAGAGATCTTCTTGTTCATCCGTGCCTGGCAGAAAAAGAAGAGCGAAAGACAGAAGAAGATGCTTGTCTTTTTTTTTTCTTTCCTTACTGTAACGGTCCATTGATTGGAACAGAGAGGAGAGGAGTAAGAAGAAAAAAAAGAAAGAAAAAAGAGCACAGGGCGCATGTGGTGAAACCGGTCCTCCTCGCCCTCTTCTCTGCCCAGTATTACCAGCAATAGTGGCTAGGAAAACCCACGGTTATCAATATGTGGTTGTCAAAGTGTGGTTGGTAGGCTGTCTGTCTTGTTGTCTGTGAGCTCACATATCGGAGAAAGAAACCTAAAGACAATATTCCGGTTCACAGTAGCTGGCCGACCTGGAGTCTCTCTTTTACTATCATGTGAATACGCCCCAAGATCAGTAAACAGACTGGCTAACTGACTGGTTAGTCGGCACGCATTTGATAGCTCGTGTTTGTTCTTCTGAGACGAGGCCTGGGCTTAAGACAGGCTGGAAATCGGGTACGTTACCGAAGTAAGAACATTACGTACTATACTAGCAGTAGTCCTTTCCTAAGAATTACGATATGCGAAATACGGCATTGATTCTAATATCAAAGTCTGACTTTCTGTATCAGTCACTTCAGTCCCGCTTCGATTCAAGGATAGTCTGGTCTGTTCTCTGTATTTTAGCCACCTCAGCACAGCACAGCACACATCTGATATCAAGGCTGTGATGATGCTATCATTTGTCTTCTCATCCATAACCCCAGGGATGGGTTTCGTAACAGAAAAAAAAAGATGAACACAGCAATCCTCGCTCAGACTTATTTGGTTTAAGAATCCGGGATAGGGATACATTCGTCGTTGAGCTTCTTCTTTGCTTCTGATCGCCGCCAGGCGAGATAGAAATGTCAAGCAAGAAAGCAAGGCCTTGGGTATTACGAGGCACTCTTTGGGACCCCGTTGGCCATGGCTCGCATGAAAAAGAGACCGATTTCTCGACACGAACACTTTACAGCATATAAAAGTAGTTGTAAAAGAGAGAAAGAGAAAGGAAATCTCGAGGCGCTTTTGGTGCGACTGGCATTACTGAGAGCTAGACTCGATTACCTGTTCAAGATTTCAAGAAGGAATTAAAGGTTAAAGACATTGAAGCAAAGGCCAGCACGCAGTCTCTTTGGCACAAACTGAATCTAAGCTTCCATTTTTGGATGCTGCGCCTACCTGGCTTTGATTGTTTTTGTTTTTGTTTTTGTTTTTCTTTTGTCCTTTTTCCTTTGCTTGTGATGCTATTCTTGACTTGCGAAATATCACCGGTCACCGTTCTTACATGTCTTGTTGTCCCTTTTTGATATCCTTTTTTGTCAGCATCGTCTGGCAAAATAAGAAAAGAAGCTTTGCGAGGGGATCTTGCTTAAAAGCCCGTAATATCAAGAAATAGGACGTGCTAATTGATAAAGTCTGTGAGCTCTCGGTAATTTACCATGTCAAAAATGCCTCTTTGGTGCTGTTATTATTCATCGACATCATGATAGACAAGAACTAGCGGGCACAGGCGCTTATTCAAGTCAAGGCCACTTCAAGACATGTTTTGTGACCTTGGATATGTACATACATATACATGTATGATATTCCATACTACTCTACAGGACTCCTCACTAGTCTTCTAGCCACCCAGGTTAACATAAAAAAAGACTTATCAGGTAAAGCTCTAGCCGAAGACTTGGCCTGCCTAAGCAAACCAAACTTTTCAAGCTTCAAAGCAAGATTTGAACAAGATTAAGCAGAGTATTGACCGCAATTCCTTGCTTTCTCAATATACATGTATCAACTTCGCAGGGTGTAGGGAACTTGGACGCTGTGACATTACCGAATATTGACAAATTGGTTGTAATTTATATAGCTTGCAGGTATAAATTTGAACACTTTTTCAAGATTGAAGAAGAAATGGAAATTAAACCAAATTAACAATAAAGAAGACATCTTCATAGCTCTATAGCTCCATAAGATTAATGAATTAAAAAAAATTAAAAATTAAAAAAAGCAATAAAGAAGAGCTTATTATTTCGGTAAACTGGCAATTTCATCCGGAAGAACAATAATTTACAATTCGAGTATCTTGACTCAAGACAGCAACAAGCAGATTCTCGTAGACTTTCGGATATCTTTCTACATCAGGCTCGCAACTATATTCTAAAAGACTTCTATTTTAATGCACATGCTATGATTTTACACATCTCTGATATTACTCACGGAATCCATCCGGCATGATTGTGGTGCCTGCTTCTTTTTTGTTTCCCTTTTGCCTCTTGCTCTATGTCTTTCGTGATATATCTTCTATTTTATCCCTACGCTAGAAAAAAAGAAAGAAAAAAACGCTCAATATCAAACTAGAGAAAGCCACACAGAATCACAGTAAGGGAGTGTGTGAGAAAGAACAAGAAAAAAACAAGATGTCTGAAGAAAAAGAAAGAGAAAAAAAAAAGAGAAAAGGAGACAACAAAAGAACCCAAGGAATAAAGAAGGGCGATAGAAAGAAGCTTAACATAGAAACTCAAGCATGAAGATGGGAAACCGATAATTATCCTGTGCCAAGTATCTTTAGCTGACGATGGAAAGCGATCGCTGGTAAAAAATGACAAAATAATCAGGATTAATATATACTAAACGTGGCTGTGTTCAGGTTTGGGTTACAAGATCGTTTTTTCTAAATAAAATCGCTATATGTAGCTATAGGCTAAAGAAAAGATTAGCAAAAAAAAAAGAGAGTAATGGCAAAGACAAAAAGCGCCTTATGAACGCCTGGCGCAGCCCAAAAAATGGATGACAAGCGGCGACACATCATCCGAGATCATATGCTTAATTATCTCGCCGAGTACACCGACAAAAGACGAAAATAATCAGAGCCTTATTATCCTCGTTCAATCAGATGGACGAGGCCTTTTTGATTGTATTATTGATTATTGTTCATTGTCAACATAATTAAATATTATTTTCGCCTAATATCGGAAATATCACTTTTGTTTGCACTTTCCGTTCCACGTAAACCCGAATCTGGCGTCGTTGCCTTCTGCTGGTCTGCGATAGGCCCTATAGTTGAGTTTGTTGCAATTAGCAATAACCCTCATCTACGGTCATGCGCGCTAATGCAGGTACCGAAAATTGACCCCACACAGGCTTGACAAGCAGCCAGTCCAGCCAATCATAGCGCTTAATCCGTAGACGACAGTGGGTCATCGAGGGTTTTGTATTTTTTTCTCTTATTTTTTTTTAAAACATTTCTTTTTTTACATGACGATAAGAAAATCTGCTATTTTTGCCAGGCAGTTATATATGAAACGTTTGACGGCTGTCGCTCAATCTAAGGAATAAAAGTCAAGTATTATAATGAAAGAAGAGTTTCCTGTCGATAGTACTAAACGAGATCCAAATATAAAACTCTGCAGTATTAACTATGCCTACTTGTATTTCATCAGTAAACTGGCGTCACATCGTATGGTTCGATTACTTCTACAGAAATCTCGGTTAATTCTTGATAGAAAGAGGGCGTCTAGCAAAGTGGCATAAACTAGAAATATCGACTAGATCATTGGTCTAGTAATTATCAAAAATGTAAAAGCCTGGTTTGGCAGACAAAAACACCACTGAACAAGAGACCGAGCTCTATCATTTGATGCTACCTTTCGGTAAGATTAGGGGGGATGGCCAGTAGCAGTGAAAGCTGCCCTGATATATAGGCCTGTGCTCAACGATGGTATGTTCCTAACTGGAGGAAACAAGTCCGTAACAAAGGAAAGGGGAGCTTTCTCCGACTCAACTTTGGACCTACTACTGGTAGTAGTTAGTGAGAAGGGGAGGAGGGAGGAGGGAAGAGGACGAAGAGAAACAGGACTAGGACTGGGACGTTACTTGCTTGTTGTATTGTCCAGTAATTGGAATATTACAATTATATTATCTATTCTCTCCAAGCCAGTGTTTCCTGTTCTCGCTAGAAGATGGATTATATGCCCCCTTTTTGATATGTTCTACATGTATTCCTCACAGTATTGTCCAACCCGCGCTAGTGCTGCGACCGGTTTAGTCATTGATGAGATTGGTTACAGAAAGACGAAGGAAATGAAGAAGAAAAAAGTACAGTAGATATCGGCCCAAAAGAGGCCAAGCACGCAACCCAATCAAGACCAGCGGAGATAGCCATGAGGTTCCAATCTCATTTTGGTAGCAACCAACAAAGAACTATACGCTTTTTCTTCTCTTCTAATATGGCGGCAGTGCCTTTTTCTGGTTTGGCCCAAGCCGAACCTCAAGCGAAGAACGCATAGCGATTGGGTTGGCAGGTCCAGATAAGACGCTTGTCCAACAATCAAAAAGAAAGCAGACAAACAGAACAACCATCACATTATTTCTTTTTCCCTCTTTGCTCTCAATAAGAGGACAAATGCCGGGGATATGCTAGTGAGAGACTAGGGCTTTGCCTGTTGACTGCGGGTGGCTGCTCACCGCATGTTAAGCGTAACAGGCACAGATAGAAAACTACTATATTACGCGAATTGCTTGACTGGAAAGAGAAATGATTTATTTATTTATTTATTTTGTCTTTGGACAGAGGAGGAGGCACCATGAACTCAAAGGTACCCCCCCGAGGGTTGTAGGGGAAGGTTGGAAAGAGAAATGAAGTGGGAGAGAGAAAAAGAATTCCGAGAGCCGTTCCACACATATGAATCCAGCGAACCCTAAGCTTCGGAGCAATCGAATTTGGGAATAATTATAGAATATTGGTCTATAGATGCGCAGGTGATCCAAGCCTTTGGAAGTAGAACCCAACGATGAACCGAACGGCCACTACTAATAGGTTTGCTGACCGACAACGAAAGCAACGATTCGGATAATGGGATGCATTATAATGGCTGCCTGTGGTCGACAAATATGGGCTCGAGATGCGCTAAAAACAGCAGTCGTGTATTCTCTTAGTTCCAGAGGTTTCTCTAGGTCAAGTTGACAGCGAAGAAACTTGGGCATTAGTTTGCTTCCTACACATCACAAATAGCATTAGTTGGAATGGGCAACGGAGCTAGCACAATGGCTTTAATCTCCTGCTAGCTCGTTAAATCACGATGATGTGATGTGTTATTCCTACTCAAGTATGAAAAAGAAGGTAGATCTTGAGAGCAGAAAGAAGAACGGCAATAACGCCGGATGGAGGCGTCTTTCTTTCTTTTCCTCTTGCAGTTTCTGAGTAGCAGCAACAAACAACACAACAGAAAGCCTTGCGAAGTTAGCCCAGCCAACCAGCAAGACAGCACGATAATACGACGAGGATGTTGGGGCCCGGGGTGGATATTTGGGAAAGCGATCGACTAGGGGGTGTGGCGGAGAGGAACAAAGAAAGAAGGAAGGAAGGGAAAGGGGGCAATGAGGGGTGTAGTCCAAAGAAAAGGGTGTATATATCTGAGAGGGTGTGACGGTTGGAGCCAGGCAAGGTTAATCTTAGCAGGGAAATGAGGAGCAGCAAACCAGGAGATGCTGCTGGCGCTATTATGAGTTAGACGGAGGAAGAGTAGGATGGTAGGGTACAATTTGTTAATGTTGTCTTTGCAACGACGGGTATGGCAACTTACAGAAGCAGCAATATGGATGGCAGCATGGATGGAAGAGGAAGCCCTGCATGAGCAAATACACTAGCCGTTCGTTGTTACGGACTGATTTGGCATACGCTATACGCCTGTTTATGCCTCTTTGACTGTGTGCGTTCTTGGCCAGTCTCGTTTTGTTACTGTTGTTGGTCTTGTCTCTGGTGCTTCTCACTACTCGGACGATCGAGTATTAATAGGAACCGGATTCCCCTCCTCAACAGCCGTTCTCTTTCTTTCCTTCCCCTCTACTCTTCAGCCCAGAATCAATTTTACCAAGCCACCTTCCGCTTCGCTCTTCAAACTTTTGACTTCGGTCGTCCACTCTTTAACAAGCACTTCAAACAAAGCTTATCCATTCCTTTCTACTCTTCTTTTAATTCAACCAACTCTTTTTTACCAATTTTCAAAATGCAGTTCTCTACTATCGCCCTTATTGCCGCCACTGGCGCCATGGCCGCCCTGCCCTACGGCACCGGCACTGCTGTCACTTCTGCCGCTCAGCAGACCTCCACTGTCTACTCGACCAAGGTCTACACCGTCACCGACTGCCCTGAGTCGGTCACTGACTGCCCCTCGCGCGCTACCAAGGTCGTGACTGACGTCGTTGCCGTCTCCACCACCATCTGCCCCGTTGAGGAGTCCGCTGCCACCGCCTCGTCTACCGTCGGTGCCTACACCAACGGTACCTCCCCCGCTGGTGCTGGCTACTACCCCATTGCCTCCGGCACTGGCAAGTCCTCTTCTAGCAAGGCTACTCTGCCCGTTGTCTACGGCACTGGTGTTGCCGGTAACGCCGCTGTTACCCCCTCCGCCGCCGAGGAGACCTGCGTCGCCTCCACCGTCAAGACCATCTCTACATCGTACACCACCGTTGTCCCCACCGTCATCCTGGTTACTGAGACCGTCCCTTGCACCACCGCCACTTCCACTGGCAAGACCGGCAAGGGCACTGGTGCTGCCTCCGGCACTGGTACCGCCGCGTAAGTTACCATATTCTACTGCACGTTTCTAAATCTCTTTATACTAACATATAAATCACAGTACTTCCACCTCCACTGTCCCCGTGACTGCTGGTGCCAAGTCTCTGGCTGGTTCCGCCGCCATGGCTCTGGCCGGCGCTGTCGCCGCTTTCGCCTTCGCTTAAGCGACTTCCTCATGCTTAACCTCAACGGCCTCCTTTGGTCTGCTAGGAGACCAGACATGTGAAAGTTTTTTTTTGAGCGTACGGAGCCACTTCTGGGCTTTGGATAACGACAATGACAGTCAGTGTGTAGTTCGGGCTCTTTTGCTCACCCGATAGGGCCCGTATGCCACTGCTACGAGAGTCTAGGGCTTCAATACAGCATTATTTTTTAAATTGGGATATCCTCTTTGTTTGTGCTTTTATCGATATTTTTTGCGTTGCTTCTTGATTTCTGCGCTTTATTTCAGTTTTACTGATAGTTGAATTGAATAATGTTTTTAAAATAACTCGACGTCTTTCATGCATATTATGTTTGTAAAACAACTTGACCCTAACTATATTTATAAACCCTTGTTTTATTATGCTATATTTCATATGTACCCTTGTTAGTAGTTGCTGGTTTCAAAGGCGCATGGAGGCGCACTGACCAAGTCGAGCATTGGCGAAATTAGACCGCGATTATTGTGACTTAAAATATAGATACATAATCAATGCGATGGCTGCGCCGATTTATGAAATCCTAGGCGGTGTGCAAGGTTGGGCTGGCTTGATCATAGAGATTGCGTTGTTACAAGCGCCGCCTGGCTTTTCCAGCCAATGTTTCCCACTTCTATCTATATCTATCCAATCTGTCAAAGTGAAGTGCTGACTGGTCCGTTCCGGGATTAGTTGAGTTGGGTGGCTTACTTAGGCTGGTCCAAGATCATCCACTAATATGGTGAAGGGAAATTTCTATTAGAATAGATACATGTAGGCACGAACGAACTGTGGGTGGTGTGTCTGTGATTGAGTTATGTAAGGCTTCTTCATTTTGCCGGCTAAAGAGTGGGTGAACATGTGTGCAATATTAACATCTAATTTACTTTCAACTTTTTGATTGGCTGTATATTTCACACCTTTCCTGACCATTCTAAAGTTGATAAGAACTTCTCTAGCGTCATACAACCTCGATCGGCTTGCTCTGTGGGATTGAATAGCTTGTGACATGGTTAAGCAAGCTACTCATGACATCGAGACTGGCTGGTCAGTCGTAGTTCGTTAGCCTTTCACAGAAACTCAATGAGAGAAGAGAGAAGGTGGCTGAGCTAGGAGATTGTGATTCGTATGTACTTGTCACCTTTGGGTTCCTACAGGAACAATAACCAAATTTTCTGTTTGTCTTGCTATGTTATTGTTATTGTTCTTGTTTTGTGCACGCTTTTGTCTTTTCATGATAAAATTTACCTCGGTGGGATAAATAACAATGGATTCTTCTAATGCCTGGGCCTGTTCGAAGTAGGATGGCTTGCCTAAAATACAGTTATCTTTTCTTTCGCCTGTTGTTATCAGTCCTTGGCTTTTGCTTAGTTGCTAAAACCTCAAACAACTATGGTGTTTGTTGCTCTTAACTATAGCACACATCATATACTGACATCATATACTGTGTAGTTTTTGATCTTGAACACACTCTTTAGATAATCATCATCCCTTGCATGTTGGAAGGAGGAAATCCCCTTTTAGATTTATCGTCTTATGTATGTATCAGGATACACTAAGAAAAATAATTAAGTGCAAGTACATCTCCCTTGAAGTCCGTGTTCCAGCTTGATTCGCTCTGATACTTATCCCCTAGAATAGAATTGAGGCTGTTATTTTGTTAACTATTAAGAACTGAATACATATAATGTAGGTAGGTGTCTTTACTATACTTATTTCCATCTTTGCCGCTTTTCCGGAAAAGGGTTAGCTTTTATATCGAACTCATCATTATGGACAAACATGATTACCAGAATGTATGATTGATAAAGTTCCGCATGATAAGAATAACTCTCTATGAATTGACTCGACGTCGATTATAAGCTTTATTTACACTCCTGTTTTGCGTTCCTAGAATCCTCAAGAAAAAAAAGAAAGAAAAAAAACTCTCCCTGGCTGCCGTAACATCGTACAAAGCATTGTTGTCTTGACTCATCTATGGAACAAAGGGCTACGTTTTCACGTATTTGTTATAGATCGTATTTCGATATCCCCCTACGTAGTTAGTTTATGGACAATGTGATACTAGAAAGTAGGTCAGGGAAAAGTGTGGTACGTAGTCAAAGATATGACTTTGATATCTCGAATGGCTTGATAGCAAAAAGGCACCCTTTCACCTTTATCTTGAAAATTTCTTGCCTACGCACAACTACAAGTATCAGACTGACTATGGATATGATTTTCGGATCATATGTGATTGAATATACTTTATGTGCTTACCTTGGATCCTCAAATGTCTTGCTCGTTCCTCGAATCTTCATATAAAAGGGATTGTAGGGATCCAAACAACACAACTAAGGACTGATATGTACGTCAGTGGCCGTTTGCACTATCAGTATGATGGCTTTCGTACTTTTTGTATTATTGTTCAAATTATAGAGAGAAAGAGGAGAGTGTCATGATTGAAAGTAGATAAGATGATATGTTGGAATGTATAGGCTTTGTGTAACCCGGCGATGCTACATCACAAACAAGGCAGCCCTATTTTATCTTCTGCCTTGAACGCCACGTTGGAAGCTTGGCTTTCTATTACGAAAGCTCGACTAAACTGGCCATCTTATTCTCTTACATTAATCTTCTTCCTTACAGGTAAAGCATTTCTTCTCACTATCTTCAGGTCGTACTTCAACCACACAAAGGGAAAACGCAATAGAGTGAGTGAAACGGGAAATCCAAGATATTGCCGGATATCGACGCCACTTCTACATGAAACCATCTGGTATTCCTTAGGGGCTCACAATAAAACGACAAAAGATAATATTTAGGGAGAAGGTGGCGTCATCTCCTGTGTTATATGATGCTGATACTAAGATACATCTGTAAGTTCATTCTATACAATATGATCGATATCATACTAGATAAATAGAAACTACTATACGCGACATACAAAGTTCTATGTGAAATGTGTTGAGACTACTCGATATCAAAAGCAACAATGATAAATATATCTAGTGTGCGATATAGTTCATTGCCATGTTTCTCGCATATTTATTTATTTAACTGTGTATTTATCATCCTATAAACAATTGGTTGAATCAATGCTAACTAGAACCAGGACATAGTATATATCTTGTTCTAATCGACTAGAATCTTGGCCTCGAGACTACCGTAAGAAGCATAGAACTGTTCAAATAGCTTGACGGCATACAAGATATCCTTGGAGCCACCAGTTTCACGGATAGAATGCATCGATAGCTGAGGGTTACCCAAATCCAATGTGCGCACGCCCATCTTAGCCGATAGCATAGGTCCAATGGTGCTCCCGCACGACGAATCGTTGCGCACTACAAACAGCTGCAGCGGCACGCCAGCCAGGCGGGCACACTCCTGGAGAAGAACAACACCGGGAGAGTTGGTGGCATAGCGCTGGTTAGCGTTGATCTTGATGACAGTGCCCTTGTTCATGCCTGGCTGATGATCCGACTCGTACTTGCCAGCATAATTGGGATGAACGCTGTGCGCCATGTCGGCACTAACCAAGAAAGAGCGCGCAAGTGTCTGTTCAAAGGCAGCGCTCTCATCCGGCTCGCGTGTCATGCTATCCACGGACCCAACACTAGCGGCAGCAATATCGGATGCAACCAAGCGGCGC
Source organism: Davidsoniella australis (assembly GCA_009806335.1). Lineage (NCBI taxonomy): Eukaryota > Fungi > Ascomycota > Sordariomycetes > Microascales > Ceratocystidaceae > Davidsoniella > Davidsoniella australis. The sequence goes on along the minus strand of RHLR01000451.1, from coordinate 8,193 downwards.
AGAGTAGACGGCAGGAAGTTACTGTTGGCGCCCTGGGCAGAGGTCGAGCCAATTTCTTCGTGATCGAAGCAAGTAGCTAGACGAATGCAGGAGTCCTTGAGTAGAGCATCCTGATCGGCCGAAGAATTGATGATACCTGTAATGGTGCAGTAGGTCATCTCCAGGTTGTCCAAGCGAGGAGAGAAGACGAACTCGTCGTTGAGACCACCAATGGTGCTAGGTTGAACATCGTATAGGACAAGTTCAAAGTCAACAACATCCTTAACACTGACCTCAGCGTGCTTAGCGATGACATCTAGCACGTGGGGGTGATGCCGAGTCGACATCTCAGCTAGAGGCTGGAAGTCCTCCTTATCCTCATCCATAGCATTGCTGTGAGATGGTTCCGGAGAGCGGTTAAGCTCGGCAGAAACGAGACCAGCGATAGGGAACAACTGGGTCTCCTTGTTAGGATCGAAGCTGGTCGAACGATCAAGGTGGATAGCCAGCGTGGGGATGCGCAGGATAGGCTTGTCAACCTTGATTAGACGCTGAACGAAGTTGCCCTGACCATCACGGACTAGCACGCGACCAGCAATGGATAGATCACGATCAAACCAACTATGCCAGATACCACCACCATATGTCTCCACGCCGATCTGCATGAAACCAACGTTCTGCTTCTTGGAAACAGGCTTGATTCTGAGGCAGGGCGAGTCAGTATGAGCGCCGACCATGGCGATGGGGTTGCCTGGGCTCCAGTGACCACCGACAGAAAAGGCAATAATAGACGAGCCATTGCGTGTCAGATAGTACTTGCCACCAGGTTGAATCTTGGAAGCCCACGGCTCGCGTTCGCGAAGCTTCTGGAAACCGGCCTTTTCGAGACGAGTCGAGGCGGACTTAACGGCATGGTATGCTATAGGGATGTAGCACAACAGGCCCGTGTTAGCCAAGGCGGTCACTCACGCGCTCACTTTCTCTATCAACTAGTCACAAGGCGGACGAGGGGATAAGTGGGTGTGAATAGTTCTTACGGGTAGGGGAGGCGTTGACAAAGTCAACAAAGTCCTGAGCGGACGACGCAAAGGCATTCATCTTGAGGTTGGCAGCGACTGAAAATAGCCGGCGGGAAATTGCTGCGGGAGTAGAAGAAGCTATAGTAGCTTGTAGTAACGTTTTAGCTAGCGGAACTAACGGCTTGCTACCGAGAAGTCTAGCCAGCATATAATATAGCAAGCGTTTGAAGTTGATGACGTCGTCTTAAGGACGGGAAGGAAATAGAAGCTTTGCAAAAAGCTTCAAGAATAAAGTGCTCGACGGCAAAGAAAAGGAGGGGGAGAAATGAGATTTAAAAAAAGGGCAGAATCGACGATGGCTTCAATAAAGAACGTATCGAATTGGAATTGGTTGGACATGCGGCATGTTTTCAGAAACGAAAACGCTACCTTACGTTGTTAACCCTCCTCCCCCTCCCAACTCTGCGCCAGCACTTCACCTAAACGGCAGGAGCAAGCTCGATAAGATAATGATAATAGACGTGTCGGTTGGCCCCACTTAGCCAGCGTTTCCATGTGCTGTTGTGGTTGTTGCTGAAGGTACAAATGTGCCTATATAACATCTGGCCCCACTAGACGCTGTTAAGTATTGTTAAGTATAAGTATGTCCAAATCCCCTACGCCTACAGCCTTAACGAATGGCTAGCTACCCAAAGCCGGCTAACGACTGACGGCTGCCGGCAGCTGTCACATATAATAGTTCAATAATAACCCCGATGCCACAAAGTGTTGGCTCAAAGTCCTCCCTTGTCGTTATATGATAGACTTCCTCTCTAGTATTATCCATAATCCATATACAACATAGATATACCAGTTAATTCATGATACCAAATAATCGAATCAGCGCGTTGTGGTGCTATCAAGCCGCCTCGTCGGCCAGTTTTAGGGATAAGGAGAGACAATATCGCGCAGATTGAAGACAAGCCAGTCCGCCATTGTTGAAACGAATCCACAAAGTAGACATTTAGAGTGGAGGCGGCGACAATATAGTCAGTCGGACGAACAGATTCGTCGCTAGATAGTGGCATCGCTGATTCTACGGTTTCTACTACATAGATATTACCACCAATGCTACACCGATCCCACAACCGTCCATCGCATATTAAAGTAGGCCTTGGTTTCTTTTTTTCTTCTTTTTTTTTTTTTTTTCTATGTTCGGACGAGCTTCATTATCAGGTCAGCTTCTTGAAACTGTTCAGTTGCAGAACGTCGCGGTAGTAAAAAATAAAAATAAAAAGATAGGATGATCAGATGGCGGTAGACTAGTCGAGTCAAAGCACAGCCAAAACAATCCAACAACGATCATTTTCTCTTCTTTTCTTTTTTTCCTCTCGGCTCTTCTCGCGTCGTTTCTCCCGCTGGGTTGGCGATGACAGGCAACTAGCTGGCATTCTTGGCGACGACAGAACAACAAATAACAAAAAGTAAAAGAAGAAATGAAAAACGTTACCAAGTCAGTTCTACCCTTTCCTATAATCCTTGGTTGCTGCAAATCATCGTCAGCCGGGAAAGTAAGTCCCAGCGGATACCCGCATATTGGCAGTTGGGTTGTTCTTCTTTTCTTCTATCTCTCTACCCAAAGACCCTTTATGCATATTAAATAGCTAGTATTGCATCCAAATAAGCACAGCATCCCCTTGTGTGATATAACGATAGTGGATTTTCGGCCCAAGTTGTCTACATTAACAGCAGCATATGCAAAAATCCACGGTTCCCTTCCTAGTAGTCTATCTTCCTTATTTCAGGCTCCTCTGTAGACTCGGACTTGCACGAAATCAGAATGATGCATGACGGAGCATTAAACCCCTACCATGTCTCCAAACGTAGAGAAACAAGCTGTACTGTAGCAGAATTCCCAGCAACTTTCCCCCCTCCCTCCTGTTCTTCATCTTTTTTTTGAGAGAGAGAGAGAGAAAGAGGGAGGCTTTTGTAAACTCTATCAACTACAAAGTGCCAAGGAAAATAGAAGAGCACAGCAAGATACAACATACACACTGGAGCTTCTTTAAAGCGTCTCGAAGACATGAAGCTGGAACAAGTTTAGAATCCATTGAATCTGTAGCATTATTTATTAAAGCATGAATAAGAATCTAGACAGAGCAAATATACAAAATACATATTCATCATATATAAGGCCCATATCGAGAAGTCGAGTCCCAATCAGAGAAAAAAGAACAAGAAAGAAAGCTGCCTTTTCCTGCCTAGATGGAAAGAGGGGAAACCCCGAAGATTCAACGATGGGCCGGGCAGACAGGACACCTGACCAAGTCAATTACTACAGGCCTGGCTTGACTGATTAACTGGCGACATTTCTTGACATCTTTATGGACATCTTATATTCTAAGAGGGGTAACTGTTTTTTTTGGTTTGCTTTCTTTCGCCCGTGTCTCAAGATGGATCTGTGTGTATACACATATACATATGGTGGAAATAGCCTTCAAATATGTATGATATTGTTGGTTGACTGTCCCCCAAAGAACGTTTGTCCTTTGTCTTTTTCTTCGACAATACCGGTCAAATTCTTGAAGACAGACTCGTGGAAGTTAAAAAATTATAGATACCAATAGTCCTTTTATTGGTTGATATGAATGAGGTATCTATTACCTTTTTGACTATCAGAAAATGAAAAAAATGAAAAAATGAAAAAATGAAAAAAAGGAAAACAGCCAGATGGAACGGGCAGAGACCTAGGCTGCTTCAGGCTTCACAAAATGGATCTATCCAGAGCCTGCCTACTCGAGATATATTAGTCGTGTTGTCACCTCAAGAGTTGCTTCCAACTAGCCTTTTTCTTACAGATAGTTTTATTATTGGTAGTCCAAACCTACTATAGCTACTTGGCCTGACTTCCTTTTCTTCCTCCTCGACTTCACGCACCCTTGGCGAGCTGTAATGATTTGACAAAGCGACGGAGGGCTGGCGACCCCCGTGATTGGCTCGGTCTTTCAGTAGAACCTGTCTACATCGCGTTGCCCGCCTTTAGTTCAATCAATATTCCAGATGCAATGGCCATAAGGCTTCCCTCTTTTTTGTTATGTTATATATATATATATATATTTCCTCATGGAATCTTATAACAATCTAGATCTGTATAAAAGGCGATAGATGATTTCGGAAATAAGTCAACAAACTACTAATTCTTTGCAAGACAAGTGTTTAAATGTGTCTAAATTCTACCATATTCCTGTACTTTCCCACAATCAACGTGGCGGCAACTTGGCTTGCATGAGTAATATATGAGGCTGTACATATAGACTACATGAGGACTAGTTATATTTTGTTGCTTACTTACAGCTCAACTCAGCCGCTAATTTAACCACGATTATAAAACGGCCTGAAATTTATAGACCTGATATGAAGTTATTTATGTGAGCACCGAAGCCTCGAGGCGACAACAAGAGCAAGGCGGTAATGACGCATACATAAAAAAAGAAGTCGGCCTCTCTCAAAAGCCGACATATTCTTGTCAATATGTTGGTTCCTGATAAGTAGCGGAGGTTAACAGCAGTAAGTACATAGTACTCACTCCTCAAAGGTACTTTACCGCCCTATGGTTACAATGTTAGCTGAATAATGACTGGCAGCGAATGGTGTACAGATGTATGTACAAATATGGAATCGAATGTATTCAACGGTTTCATAGCTCGTCAACTAACTACTAATACTGATAGAAGTTGGCCCATCGACAGCATCCATCTCATCCTCCCTCCCCTTGCCCTGTCTGTCTTAGCCTTGCTTTGCCATAGAAAAAAGTACGTTAGCCCTGCGTAGCCTATGGTGGTATCTGAGCCGCTGATCTACACAATACATAAAGGGAGGATTTTGTGTCTGCCCTCGAGCTAAAAGACAAAAAAAAAAAAAAAAAGGTCAGTTGTCTTTTTGGGCATATGCCACCAGTGTTACTTGTCACCACCAGCTTGTCACAGAAAACCCATGGTGATGGCTCCTCAAGACATCAATCTACAATCTCTCAAATGTGTCAAACGGGCCTTGGATCTCTTTTGTTGCTCTTTTTTTTCAATTGTCATTCTTCAGTGCACAAAAGATAGTAGGGAATATCGAGTACAAAAACAAGCCTTGGGCATAATAGAGTTATCCAAACGAGGAACAATAGTACTCAATATATCGGGCTATACTTCACAGCTGAGAAAATAACGCCACGTCTTTCTTATCTTACCAGTAGTTGGGTATATCTAAACAAGCTGTTGAAACCATGAGAACCTATACTTAATAAATCATGGTTTCGTTTGATTATTGTGAATAATCAGGCTGACTCGTCTCTATACAATGTCGCAACATCTACTTTCACGCAATGTCTCGCTTCATGTTTATTTTCTATGAATATAGCTGTGAGGATCATGCCTTATCATCGTAAAAAGGATGGAGAACCACCACTGGCTTAATTTCGTTATTGTATTCGGCTATCATCTCGTCCCATTTTACCATATTTTCTCAAAGTATATACGTCATGAGACTAGGCTGCATCAACCGCCTAGCTATCAAGTGAATATTTTGATTCCAAGAGTACATATGTATCTATAGTTATAGAAGTCAGGTAGCCAAGCGCCCGTGCCTATGTTATAAAAAGGAAAATGATAGTCATTTTGTAACAATCAATATCACACTATAACACCATATAAAAGCATATGGCCGATATCTGGCGATTGTAGTTTCTACCTAAGTTCACACAACATATAGTAAGTGATACCTCGTTGGGCTTCAAGGCAGCATTTTCTTTTTTTCAGTGTTTCGTACAAGCCATCCATCTGCCCATCCTGTGCATATACTCTACGTCGGTTGAATGATTCAGGGTTTGTCATATATTAGCGAATATTATAGTTAACTAGTTAGTTATGTATCTTTACCTTAACTAAGCATCCTGTTGCTGGTAAATATACTTCAAAGCCCCGGATAAAATGTGGAAGTCCAGGAACATAATATCAAACCGGGAAGCAAAAGACAAAACAAAAAAAACGGCATTCTAAGGCAGATCTTGACAAGGGAACAACAAACAGGACACAGATATGTCTAATTTTGTTTCGACAAGTCAATCAGTCAGTCAGTATAGGGTGATTTCAACCTGCCAATGTCAACAGTCCCAAGATATCCAAGCTTCTTTTTTTTCTTTCTTGTCATCTTAGCGACATTGGTTATATAGTTGTGCTTGGTTGGATAATTGTGTACCAACTCATGCAATGCCACCAACCAGTGGCGTAGAGTTCACTCGAACCCAACGTAGTCCCCAATACTTGTCTCTATCACTCTAGCCAGCACAACTTTATGGGTCTTACTCACTTATTCTCTACTAGAGAACAAATATGGATAGAGAAGTCATACCATCAATGCAAAATGAGCTGCTGCCATCTAATAGCCCCGCGATTTATTTCATGATTAGACAGATCGCTCTTCAATTCCTTTTATGTATTTTGATTCTTTTTTGTTGTAATTTACTATGCCAACCCGTACTACCAATCATAAAAAAATAAACCAGTTTCATATATAATCACCGAGGTAATTCAGTATTCAAACGACCCATCATAATTATCATGTCCTTAGCCAACCGAACAATCATGGGATCTACTGATCGCTCACTCCTAGCGTGTATCAGTTACTTTCTTTTTTTCAATATTTCTGTGATCTACTGGCGGAATTTTTTTCTTGTTCCCGTTCATTTTTTAGCTCTACAAGTTCCGCTCGTAATCTTCAGGATCGTCGAATAAATAAGTTTATGCCATCCACAGCTCGTTTGCGGTTCACAAAACTGCGGGGCTCGTTGTGATAATAACAAGATTATGCATGATACCGTGATAACGAAATATGATTTGCTAGATGTGAAGCAGGCATCAATCAGTAGGCTTCTATATGCCAGTTATGTCAGATCTCGAATAAGGAAGAAGAAAAAAAAAGGTCAGAGAAAGAGAAACCCAAACAAGGATTTGGGGCAAGGACAAGGCCAGAAAAGAACGGAGGGACAAGGGATACAGGAAATGCGGCTGCTTGCTACATTTGTTTTTCTATGTATCTTCGACCCTATCGAATCTCTAGGTCGTAATGTAGCACTCATCCTAGACGCATGCGTGCTACAAACAATACCAGACTGTTGGCCATACGTAGGTAGGTATATAGTAAAAGCACAACTGTAGGTTATTAGTCTGTTCGAAGGTACACATTTAGTTTAGGTTTACTTCGTTGCGTAGGCCCGTTAGGTTTGTGATTGTTTGTTATTATATCTACTAGAGTGACCTTATCACTCTATTATGTTGGATGTATTTATATTGACGATCTCGGCCTAGAGATCGATTTCGGAATTCCAAATCTTCAAGCATGAAAAGTTGGAAGCTCGTCGATGTCAACATTGCCATAGGCAAAACTAACGACAGGATAGAGGGGTCCAAAAACAGGGCTAGTATTAGATCCGACTGGGAAGGCAGGATGTATAGTTTTATGTAATTACAGACAAGCAAAAATGGCCGATATAATGTAATTGTCAGTAATAAAGACCAATGTCAATAGTAAATAATCATAGCTGTACCAGGTGGCGGAGCAATGTTGATTAATATCGTTAAAACACCAAGATTACTTTAATGTATGTATTATATTCACTAATGATGATATAACCAAAATAAAAAAATACAAAGGAAGCATGGCCACGTTTTGTAATTTGCGGCTACGATATTGTATGGTTCATTAGCGGTTTATTTCCTCTTTGTCCCGACCTTTTTTGTTTTGTACCTCTTCTTCGGTGTGAATAGGAAAGTTGGATCAAAAAACCCAGCAGTGCACCTCGTCTCATATACCCAAACGATACAAGAAAAGAGAACAAAAGAGGACAGCCAAATATATTTGAAACCTGAATAGCGACCTATAGAAAGGAGCTAAAGAAGCAAGGTACCGTTACGGAAACTTCTGTAACTACCGCTGACTTTACCGCTACTAGTACGACTTTGACCAGTGAGAAGAGGCCAAGAAAAGGGAAAGAAAAAAAAGAAGCAATAATAGCGCTGTGTGTTAATTGTCGATGCGACTACAACACAAAACGCCGAGAGATCAATAAATCGACTATGCTTTTTGAGGGATTCTAGAACATGGAAAAATAAATCTCCATTTGCCAACCCAGCAAAAACAAAAAAAAAAAAAAAAAGAAAGAAAGAAAGAC